>KV004596.1:0-10131 GCA_001598015.1 Dorcoceras hygrometricum
ACTAGAAGCACTGACGAATTTTGCACGAACGGATTCTCCTCGTCGAGTTGGCCGGAAACGAATTTCCGGCGACGACGGGCGGCGGAGAATAAAAGCCGGGAGACGATCAATACGAAAAATTCAATAACAGTTATTGACATACATAGGGTCTTCAAAACCACTACCTTGCTGGCACTTGTGCCTGGCTCCAACCGTAGTTACAATAACGTCGGCTCTTCTCGGTAGACTGCGGTAGATATCGCCAATCCGGTCCATGATCAGAACCGAGACTCCTTCGTCAGCCTGCACTAGAAGCACTGACGAATTCTGCACGAACGGATTCTCCTCGTCGAGTTGGACGGCAACGAATTTCCGGCGACGACGGGCGGCGGCGGCGCACGGCGGGCGGCGGCGGCTGCGGCTTGTGGGAGAGAGGAGGGGCGGATAGCACTAGGTCTAGGGTTTTGGGAGTTGTGTCATGTGTTTAATCAAGTCTCTTAAGTATATTTAAATAGATTAAGTGTTGAACTTGGACCGGCCCAACGGGCCCGGGTCCAACAATGAACATTCAGTTCATCTCCACCACCGAGACTTCATCGTAACTCCGATCGTCGATCAGATCGGACCGATCGACTCAGTTTCCGAAACTGAATAATATGATCTGAAAAACCGTTTTTCAGAACCCCATTGCAAAATGACCGATTTGCCCCTCAACAGTGGGAAACCCCGGTTTGACCCCTGTTGACTTTTAGGAAGTCGCACTTCCCGAAATCCTCTTCTCGTGCTCAACACATTGAGCTGAGTATCCGTGCGGGAATCTCGAATCTAGTACTTGTGTGATCCTCAATGGTTCAGGGATACAGCTAGCCGTGGGCCCACAACCATTGTGGCTCCGGGATCACAATTCCGGACCTGCCCAACGGATCATGGTAAAGCGTCTAGCAACATCGCCCCATGATCCCCTAGGTATCACTGATAGTGCCTGCAAGAACCAGTCGGTCGTGGTTAGCGTACAGTACGGTCCTTTCAATCCATATATCCCGATCAGATCAACGACCATTGGTAAATCGAGAGTCGCTATAGATCCGATAGCTATGCATACATCTTGGAGATCAAATAGTTCTCGTGCTCAACACATTGAGCTGAGTATCCGTGTGGGAATCTCGAATCCAGTACTTGTGTGACCCTCAATGGTTCAGGGATACAGCTAGCCGTGGGCCCACAACCATTGTGGCTCCGGGATCACAATTCCGAACCTACCCAACGGATCATGGTAAAGCGTCTAGCAACATCGCCCCATGATCCCCTAGGTATCACTGATAGTGCCTGCAAGAACCAGTCGGTCGTGGTTAGCGTACAGTACGGTCCTTCCAATCCATATATCCCGATCAGATCAACGATCATTGGTAAATCGAGAGTCGCTATAGATCCGATAGCTATGCATACATCTTGGAGATCGAATAGTGACATCGCGAGTGTAATTAGGTAAACACATTTACCTAAAACACTTCTAGTACTCTGGCCAGAGATTTATACACTATTATCCCCTCAGATAGCATAGGATATCCACGCATGTCTGCGAGCGGTGAATCCTCGACAACGATGCATCGACTCCTACATGCATCGGGGTCTCACCCAATCCAGACGCCTTATGACCCCAAGTGAGTCGGCAAACGGGTCAAAGTGAGACGCCTATCATGTAGAGTCTCAATGACGTTTCGAGTCGTGAGGACTAATCAGTACAACCAAGACCTCGGACTTATCCACTCGACAAATGGTAACCACTTGGAAAGTCCGAACGAGGGTAGTTCGATAGATCACCAGGTCACTATCTATCTGCATGCTCAGAACATCACAATGTTCCCTACCAATGAAACATGGTACTTCGCATCGCAGATACTAGTCTCGTACTCGGGCGGCCTTATCCTCATTTTGACGGCCCAATCGACTAGGAACATGTTCAGAATACACAGCAACTATTAGATGTGTTTCATGATAGCCGTCATACCCACTATCACATCTAACATACGCTTTAGTGCATTCTAGGTCTTTACTCAACGCAATTGTAAATCATTACACACATAATGAAAGTAAAGAACGCCATATAAGTAAATGCGAATATCATATATAAAGATTGTTTGTACAAGAGTCTATAAAACCCACACGCCACAAGTTGGCTAGTTGGGCATCTACTCTAACAAATATATCATGGTAAGAACAAGGAGCGAAAGTCCCTACTTTCTGCGGCCCAAGCATGGACAGCCATGAAGACAGGAGCAGAAGTTTTCTTGGCTATGATCCATGAAGTAAAAGAAGGAGATGAGCTCAAGATAGAAGACATCCCAGTGGTGCAAGAGTTTGCAGATGTGTTTCCAGATGACTTACCTGGAAAAGTGCCTGAAAGGGAAATTGAGTTCGAAATCAACCTAATTCCAGGGTCGGCCCCAATCTCCAAGGCACCATACCGGATGGCACCTGCTGAACTCAAGGACCAACTACAAGAACTGCTGGACAAAAAGCAGATCAGACCCAGTGTGTCACCTTGGGGAGCTCCAGTTTTATTCGTCAAAAAGAAGGATGGAACCATGAGATTTTGTATCGACTATATAGAGTTGAACAAGATCACAATCAAGAATAAGTATCCATTTCCAAGAATGGACGACCTCTTTGATCAACTCAAGGGAGCTACAACTTTCTCCAAGTTGGATTTGAGGTCAGGATATCACAAGCTAAAGATCAAGGCTGAGGATGTTCCTAAAACTGCATTTACGACAAGGTATGGTCATTACGAATTCACAGTAATGCCATTTGGCCTAACTAATGCACCAGCGGCCTTCATGGATCATGAACTGGCCTACACCTAAGACGGTGACAGAAGTTAGAAGCTTCTTAGGATTGGCCGGCTATTATCGAAAGTTCGTAGAAGACTTCTCCTCAATAGCCTTACCACTCACTAGACTCACCCAGAAGAACTCCAAGTTTAACTGGAACAAAGAGTGTGAGACAAGCTTCGAGACTTTGAAGACGAAGCTTGCATCTGCCCCAGTTCTGACGCTACCTGTAGGGGACAAAAACTTTACTGTCTACAGGGACTAGGGTGTGTGCTCATGCAAGATGGCAGAGTAATTGCTTATGCATCAAGGCAACTAAAGACGCATGAACGCAACTACCCAACCCATGATCTAGAGCTAGCTGCAGTAGTTTTTTCTC
This sequence comes from Dorcoceras hygrometricum, assembly GCA_001598015.1. Classification (NCBI taxonomy): domain Eukaryota; kingdom Viridiplantae; phylum Streptophyta; class Magnoliopsida; order Lamiales; family Gesneriaceae; genus Dorcoceras; species Dorcoceras hygrometricum. The sequence continues at coordinate 3,190 of KV004596.1, forward strand.
TAAAGATTTGGCGACACTATCTCTACGGGGCAAAGTGCGAAGTATTCACCGATCATCAAAGTCTCAAGTACATATTCACTCAGAAGGAATTGAATTTGAGACAAAGGAGATGGCTCGAGCTGTTAAAGGACTACTACTTAACGATCAACTACCACCCAGGAAAGGCAAATAAGGTGGCCGATGCGCTAAGTTGGAACAATATGAACAAGGTGATACTATCATCAATCTCAGCCCAACCATGCCTTAGAGAATTGGTCAAGCTAAAGCAAGATCAAGACCCCAACTTGATGAGGCTGAAAGAACAGATCAAGGAAAGGGAGGTGCCTGATTTCCGAAGAGACCAAGATGGGATCATTTGGATGAACGGACGACTATGTGTCGATAAACTCCGTCAGGAAGTGATGTCTGAAGCACATAAGTCCAAATTCTCAATCCACCCGAGAATTACAAAGATGTACAGAGATTTGAAAGAACACTTCTGGTGGAATGAGATAAAAAGAGATGTTGCTGATTTTGTTGCTAAATGCCACGTATGCCAACAAGTCAAGGCGGAACATCAAGACCTGGAGGATTCTTACAACCACTGGAAATACCAGAATGGAAGTGGGAAAACATATCCATGGATTTGGAAGTCGGTCTACCGAAGACAAAACTAGGACACGATGGAATATGGGTGATCGTGGATAGATTAACAAAATCCGTGCACTTTCTGCCTGTCCGAATGAACTACGGCTTAGATAAGCTAGCTACATTGTACATGGATAACATCGTCAGATTACATGGCGTTCCAACCAGCATTCTGTCGGATAGGGATCCTGTTGGGATTGGCGGTGGCGGATCCGGATCCCACTTCCCGGGGGCGCAGCGGAAAAACTAAATTAGCCCCGGAAAGCGTTCAATACATTCAATAACGGCAAAAAAATCATACATAGGATGTTAGAAGTTGTCACCTTGTTGGTGTCTAGGCGCCTGGCTCCGACCAGTTTCACGAGGAAACCAGCACTTCAAACTGTAGGCGGCGGTAGATCATCAATCAGGTCCACGATTGGAATCAATCTTCCTCCATCAATCTGCACTAGAAGATCTGACAGATTTTGCCACGGATGGAATCTCCTCGTCGCGGTGATCGAAACAAGTCCGATCACACGACAAACGGACGGCGGCGGCGCGGAGGAGGCGCGGCGGTGGGCGGCGGCCGTGCGTGAGGTTTGAGAGGAGGGGGGCGGCGGTTCTTGGAGCTTGGAGGCTAGGGTTATGTGAGCTAATCATTCATTAGTTGCCCTAGGTCAAGACTAAGTATAGGTATGATGGGTTTGAACCGGCCCATTGGACCTGGGGCGGACCCAGTCCAATATATGAACATTCGGTTCATCTGTATCACCGTGGTTTCATCATAATTCCGATCGATGATCAGATCGGACCGATCGACTCAGTTTCCAAAACTGAATATTATGATGCGAAAATAATTTTTCAGATTACTTAGTCCAAAATGACAGTTTTGCCCCTCAACAGCGGGAAATCGCAATTTGACCCCTGTTAACTTTTAGGAAGTCGCACTCCCTAAAATCCTCTTCGTATGCTCAACACATTGAGCTCAGTTTCCGTGCGGGAATCATGAATCCAGTACTTGTGTGACCCTCAATGGTTCAGGGATACAGCTAGCCGTGAGTCCGCAACCATTGCGGCTCCGAAATCACAATTTCGGACTTGCCCATCGGATCATGGTAAAGCGCCTAGCAACATCGCCCCATGATCCCCTAGGTATCACTGATAGTGCCTGCAAGAACCATTTGATCGTGGTTAGCGTACAGTACGGTCCTTTCAACACATATATCCCGATCAGATCAACGACCATTGGTAAATCGAGAGTCGCTAGAGATCCGATAGCTATGCATACATCTTTGAGATCGAATAGTGACATCGTGAGTGTTACTAGGTAAACCCATTTACCTAAACACTTCTAGTACTCTGGCCAGAGATTTATACACTATTATACCCTCAGATAGCATAGGATATCCACGCATGAGAGCGAGCGGTGAATCCTCGACAACGATGCATCGACTACTACATGCATCGGGATCTCATCCAATCGTGCCGCATAATGACCCCAAGTGAGTCGGCAAACGGGTCAAAGTGAGACGCCTATCATGTAGAGTCTCAATGACGTTTCGAGTCGTGAGGACTAATCAGTACAACCAAGACCTCGGACTTTTCCACTCGACAAATGGTAACCACTTGGAAAGTCCGAACGAGGGTAGTTCGATAGATCACCAGGTCACTATCTATCTGCATGCTCAGAACATCACAATGTTCCCTACCAATGAAACACGGTACTTCGCATCGCAGATACTAGTCTCAAGCTTGGGCGGCCTTATCCTCATTTTGACGGTCCAATCGACTAGGAACAAGTTCAGAATACACAGTGACTATTAGATGTGTTTCATGATAGCCGTCATACCCACTATCACATCTAACATACACTATGGTGCATTCTAGGTCTTTATCCAACACAATTGTTAACATTATAATCATAATGAAAATAAAGAACGCCATAAACAAATGCGAATATCATATATAAAGATCGTTTCATACATGAGTCTATAAACCCGCACGCCACAAGTTGGCTAGTTGGGCATCTACTCCAACAATGTCCCACTTGCCCTAAAGCCAACTACTCATCAGACGCAGTCCCATTGTTTCGCGATTTTTATCAAACAACGGTCCTGGCAAGGGCTTCGTAAGTGGATCAGCAACGTTGTCCGCAGAGGCGACTCTCTCAACTGCTATGTCACCTCTAGCCACAATCCCGGATTATGTGGTATTTCCTCAGTATATGTTTGGATCTTTGGTGAGACCTGGGCTCCTTTGCTTGCACAACGGCACCCGTGTTGTCGCAGTACACCGGGACTGGACCAACTCCATCAGGAATGACGCCCAACTCTTGGACGAAATTCCTTATCCAAACCGCCTCCTTAGCAGCAGCTGATGCTGCGATGTACTCAGACTCTCTCTCAACTGCTATGTCACCTCTAGCCACAATCCCGGATTATGTGGTATTTCCTCAGTATATGTTTGGATCTTTGGTGAGACCTGGGCTCCTTTGCTTGCACAACGGCACCCGTGTTGTCGCAGTACACCGGGACTGGACCAACTCCATCAGGAATGACGCCCAACTCTTGGACGAAATTCCTTATCCAAACCGCCTCCTTAGCAGCAGCTGATGCTGCGATGTACTCAGACTCAGTGGTTGAATCCGTGATGGTGTCTTTCTTGGAACTCTTCCAAGAGACAGCACCACCATTGAGCATGAATACAAATCCAGAGGTAGACTTCGAATCATCCACGTCACACTGAAAGCTAGAATCAGTGTAGCCTTCCAGTTTAAGTTCACCACCCCCATAGACCATGAACATATTCTTAGTCCTTCGCAAGTATTTAAGAATATCCTTCACAGCCATCCAATGCAATTGGCCGGGGTTGGCCTGGTAGCGTGTGACGCCCCAATCCCCATGGGAGTCACGAGATAAAAAAAAAGGGGAATAAAAGGGAAAATAGAAGGGCTGAAAAGCAAATAGAACAAGCTGTATTGCCTTGCTCATAAAAAAAAAATCGAAATGCATTAATTTGGCGCCATAACTTCATTACAATTTCCAAGTAGAAATGCGAAATCGCGATATTTCAACTTCTGAACTCTATTTGAATTCATCTTTGTTGTAACAGAACTCAATACAGATTCGACTAAGATCAAAGACAACAAAAGTAGCAAAATACAAAATGATCATCGCGGAAATGCAGGCCTTCGATAAACACCAACACATCGCTGCTGATTCAAACTCCACCTCACACCTGCTCCGGCGCCGACTCACCTGCACCAAGAAAGCTAGTGAGCCTAGGGGCTCAGCAAGCAAACTGAGAGTAACAAGCACAATATACAGATAAAAAACATAAGACATCATTCATTGCAACTTTTGTTCTGGAAGTAAATTCAAATTCCAACGTTATCATTTTCGTTAAACTTATGGCTCAGAAGCTCTACTTTGGTCCCATTGCACTCGATCGAATGACTACTGATATCAGTTTCAATGTGGTGAAATCTCACCCAATATGAAGTGGCAATTGACCCTCTCGTCTGCTGCTCACCCTTCCCATATGAACCGTCTGTTATCTAAGCCATGAATTCATAAATTGAAACTCTATTCTTTAAAACACATATTGGGCGAACTTAAATCTTAGCATCGGGTTTCACTTCATTTTTAAAACTCACACTTCCTTCAAAAATCGTTTTACTGAGCATCCAGCAGAGACATAGAAAATCAGCCGTTGAGATAAATTCAGTTGTTGGCAAGAAATCCAGCTGATGTGAACAGTAAATCAGCTGATGGGTATATATCGGTAGTCAACACAATTAATTTGGTCAACGGAGTAACAGTAGATCAACCAGTCGTTGGGTAAGGGCGATCAGCAGGTAAAAGAAACCAGGCAATGGATATGAATCAGTAGTGAAATACTTAAGGGAAAGGAATCAGTCGCAAGCAAAAACCAGTCGCAAGCAACAGTAACCAGTCGCAAGCAACAGTAACCAGTACGCAAGCAACACCAGTACGCAAGCAACAGTAACCAGTCGCAAGCAAAACCAGTCGAAAGCAACAGTAACCAGTCGCAAGCAACACCAGTCGCAAGCAACAGTAACCAATCGCAAGCAAAACCAGTCGCAAGCAACAGTAACCAGTCGCAAGCAAAACCAGTCGCAACTGCTGAAATTTTGACAATCAAAAGCATCTGCTGAATTTTTGGATGCACCTGCTGGTGAACAGTGCATCTGCTGATTTTACGATAACACTTGTAAAATTGAAACAATGATCACGCTACCAGCCGTCGCCTATTAAACCAGACTTTATACTGATTCAACTAGCAACTACCGATTATACAATCATCAAATCTCGATATTACAGCAAAAGGAAGAACATCATTGTCAGGCCCCGTGCTAATTACTAACAATTAACACATAATAAGCGCATAAACACGGAAGCTTAAAATCAGGGCTTAAAAATTTTTCGAAATACAATGGGCCTGAACTTCAAATCATACGTTCAAAATAGCGATAATGAAAATATGAGTTGACTCAAACTCATACAACAAGTAACCACATAAAATCAATTCAAAATACAGATCCCCAAATACACGATAACACGGGGAATCCCCCGGTTCAATACATATCATAAATAGACTGGGACTCAGGGACGCAGGGATCGACCAGCTGAACTTCCACTCTGCCCAGCTAGGTTACATGAAACTCCTGCAAATGGGTAACGCAGACCCAAACAACAAAAGCAAGAAAAGAAGTACGATGTCAAGCCTCAGTACGAAGAGCTATCAAAGCAGATAAACATGCAACATGCTACAAATCAATGCTATGAATGCATGAGGGCTATCAAGAAATCGGATAGCTAGACCAGTCTATCAACTGGCAACTCAAATCAAGCCTCTATACCACTCACAGCCAATCAGCCGGTGGAAATCATCGGTCCGTGATCATCGGGGCCCGTCAGCCCATCACAGCTCGGTGGTAGACACTCGCATCCGGTAGTCACCGCTCCGACGATAGCGTTGGACTTTTCGGGCACGACTTAACAGTCGGCCAGTCACAACGTGGCACCCAATCAGGTAATCAAATCAATCTATCAATTCAGGCTCAAGATGTATGCATGAATGCCATTCAATATCCATGCTAGATGCATACAGTTTACAATACGGGAACCAGAACAGAATTCAATCAATTCCATCATTTAAATTCACGTAAGCCACATAACAGCAAATCACAACACCCAAAAGATAGACATGTTCACGCTCAACTGCTAATGGGCCGCTCAATCGTACATTTCCTCTTCAATTTACCTAACAGATTTCTCCTGGCTCAAATCACGCAGCAGGAACTTCCTGGAAGCTGAAATCTGTTACAACATAGCTAATATCTTAGCTCAATCTCATCATAAGTACGCTAATCCTACGGCCAGAAGTCTAATACAATTCCTACACTTCTATGCAGGAATTAGCTACAAGAACAGAGCCCTATTCTATCAGGAATGCTCACCCAAAAGCTCAAGCTAGCAGAAGAACGCACACACAGACTTTTCTCAAAAGCTTCGAACTCCAGCAGCTTCGCGTTTCCACTTCCAGCGCAAATACAACGTCTCAAAAGGGTAGCAAACGAAAGAGCTAAGCAAGGGGAATCCAGCGCCACTAAGATTTCCAAAAACAGGGCTGGATGCGATGGGAAACGGCGGTGGAAAATCACGGTGAACAGTAGCTCGACGAGGGTTTGGAGAAGAAGAGATAAGAAATATCTGGCTCAAAATAATTCTAAGTGTCGAACAACACTTCTAAATATAATCTCCCCAACTCAACGTCTGCTGAACACCAATAATCAGTCGACTGAACAGTAGAGATCTTCCAGCAGATACCTCCTTTCTTCGCTAAATTCAGCAGCAACGACTACACAAACAATCGCACGAAAACACTTCAAAACGACACCATTCCCAATTATCAAAACGATGCCGTAGCGAACACCAGCTGACAACAGCTCTCGCTCCAAAACAATTCATCTGCTGGTCGCGCGAAATCACTCAAAACGACGACGCATCTACTAATCCAAAACGACGCCACTTTGGTTACGCAAGCATTGCTGCCAACAGCTGATCTCTAAACGCAGTGTTTCAAATAATTCAAACGACGTCGCTTCTCAACGCTTTAGTATTTGCACGCCTGCTGGTCAGCAGCAACCATCGCAACGCAAACTACTACCAGCAGCAATGAATACGTCACGCCTACGTCATCATATCTAGCGATAGTTCTTGAGACTGATTCCACAAACCATCAGCTGATCACTGTTCACAAGCGCAACTGCTGAATCCAATAGTCAACACTCCAAAATGTTGACTAACA
>KV004596.1:13954-40894 GCA_001598015.1 Dorcoceras hygrometricum
ATCAGCAATGTTGTCTGTAGAGGCGACTCTCTCGACTGCTATGTCACCTCTAGCCATTAATATCCCGGTATTATAGTGGTAGTTTCCTCAGGTATGTGTTTGGATCTTTGGTGAGACCTAGGTCCTTTGCATGCGCAACGGCACCCGTGTTGTCACAGTACACCGGGACTGGACCAACTCCTTCAGGGATTAGGCCCAACTCTTGGACGAAATTCCTCATCCAAACCGCCTCTTTAGCAGCAGCTGATGCTGCGATGTACTCAGCCTCAGTGGTTGAATCCGCGACGGTGTCTTGCTTGGAAATCTTCCAAGAGACAGCACCACCATTGAGCATGAATACAAATCCAGAGGTTGACTTCGAATCATCCACGTCACATTGGAAGCTAGAATCTTTGTAGCCTTCCAATTTCAGTTCAACACCCCCATTGACCATGAACATATTCTTAGTCTTTCGTAAGTACTTAAGAATATCTTTCACGGCCTTCCAATGCATTTGGCCGGGGTTTGCTTGGTAACGGCTCGTGACAATCAGAGCATATGCAACATCTGGTCTAGTTGAGATCATGCCATACTTAATGCTACCTATTTACGAGGCATATGGCACACGTGTCATACTCTCTATCTACTCATCAGTCTTTGGACACATAGACTTAGATAGAGCGACCCCGTGGCACATAGGTAGGTGTCCTCTCTTGGACTCTTACATAGAGAGCCGTTTAAGTATGGTATCGATGTAGGTAGCTTGGGTGAGTTCGACATCCTTTTCGATCTATCTCTATAGATCTGTATTCCTAGAATATAGGATGCTTCACCCATGTCCTTCACGAGAATCTACTAGACAACCACACTTTAGTTGACTGCAACATTCCTACATCATTCCCAATGAGTAGAATGTCATCAACATAAAGTACAAGGAATGTCACAGCATTTTTAACTACCTTCTTATACACACATGGCTCCTCGGGATTCTTTATGAAAACAAATTCCTTAATTGTTTCATAAAATCTCAGGTTCCAACTTCTCGATGCTTGTTTGAGACCGTAGATCGATCTCTGAAGTTTGCATACTTTATGCTCACTTCCTACAGATGTGAAACCCTCAGGCTGCGTCATATAGATCTCTTACTTAATGTTTCCATTAAGGAACGCAGTTTTCACATCCATTTGTCATATCTCATAGTCGTACCATGCGCTATGGCTAGTAGGATTCTAATTGACTTGAACATTGCGACTGGTTAAAAGGTTTCATCATAGTCAACACCTTGCCTTTGAGTGTAACCTTTCGCGACCAGTCGTGCCTTGTAAGTCAGTACCTTTCCATCAGGCCCAAGTTTTCTCTTGTATATCCATTTACACCCAATAGGAACTATTCCTTCGGGGGGATTAACAAGAGTCCAAATTTGGTTTGAATGCATCGAGTCAATCTCAGATTGCATTGCTTCAAGCCACAAATTAGAATCAGCATCGGAAATTTCCTCCTTGAAAGTTCTTGGATCACATCCAATAGTTTGATCACTTTGATCATCTTCAAGGAGGAAACCATATAGAACAGGAGCCCTAGGAACCCTTTCAGATCTCTTAGGTGTGTTCATATCAAGTATTGGCTCTTGAGGTGCGGGAGACTGACTTGGTACTTCAGTTGGTTCTCGAATCTCTTCGAGTTCTACTATCTTGACTTTTCTATCAAGTAGAAACTCCCTTTTCAGAAAGGTGAGAACAAATACTTTTGTTTCATTGGGATAGTAGAAACAGTATCCAACCGAATTCTTTGGATACTCAATGAAGTAACATAAGATGGATCTATTATCTAACTTATCTCCCACTGTCTGCTTCACGTAAGCAGGACATCCCCAAATCCTCAAGTATGAGTATTTGGGCGGCTTGCCCATCCATATCTCATATGGAGTTTTATCCACCGCCTTGTTTGTTTACATTGGGATAGTAAGAAACAGTATCCAACCGAATTCTTTGGATACTCAATGAAGTAACATAAGATGGATCTATTAGTCTAACTTATCTCCCACTGTCTGCTTCACGTAAGCAGGACATCCCCAAATCCTCAAGTATGAGTATTTGGGCGGCTTGCCCATCCATATCTCATATGGAGTTTTATCCACCGCCTTGGTGTGGACATTGTTTAACAACATTACCGCCGTTTCGAGCACATAGCCCCAAAACGAGGTAGGAAGCTCAGTGAAACTCATCATAGATCGAACCATGTCCATCAAGGTTCGATTATGATGCTCCGCTTCACCATTGAGTTGTGGTGTGGCCGAAGAGGTCCACTGTGAGAGAATCACATTCTCTTTAAGATAGTCTTGAAATTCAGCACTTAAGTATTCTCCACCACGGTCGGATCGAAGCGTTTTAATACTTTTCCCCAATTGATTTTCTACTTCAGCCTTGAATTCTTTGAAATTTTCAAAGGATTTAGACTTGTGCTTCATTAAGTACAAGTACCCATACCTAGAGTGATCATCGGTAAATGTGATGAAGTATGTGTGACCGTACTTAATACCAATGCTTAGTGGGCCACACACATCAGTGTGGATCAAATCCAATAGGCCTTGAGCTCGTTCAGGCTTGGAGATCCTCAGCACTTCGTACAAATCCTTAAAAGGCCCGTGAAGGGTTGTTTAGTCATTTTTCCTTTGAGACAAGACTCACAAGTTGGTAGGGAGTTAATATCAGACATATCAAACATGTCACTCCTAACCAACTTGTTCATCCTATTCAATGAAACATGACCTAGCCTAGCGTGCCAAAGTTGTGCAGGGTTCAAGCTATCGTTTTTCCTTTTAATAGTTGTTGTGTGTGTTTCCACATCGCGAGTTGGAACTTCTTTTAGTTTTAAGGTATATAGATCGTTTTTACGTTCCCCAATTCCAATCAAACATTCATTCTTGTATATATTGCAAATCGAATTGGCAAAATGACAAGAATATCCATCACTATCAAGTATAGAAACAGAAATAATGTTCTTTATTAATTCGGGAACAAATAAAACGTTTCTCAATAATAACTTAAAATTTGAAAACAGAAAACATCTCCTATGGATACAGCAGCAACCTTGCTCCGTTGCCAAGCCTCAAGTTCTTTTAGTTTTAAGGTATATAGATCGTTTTTACGTTCCCCAATTCCAATCAAACATTCATTCTTGTATATATTGCAAATCGAATTGGCAAAATGACAAGAATATCCATCACTATCAAGTATAGAAACAGAAATAATGTTCTTTATTAATTCGGGAACAAATAAAACGTTTCTCAATAATAACTTAAAATTTGAAAACAGAAAACATCTCCTATGGATACAGCAGCAACCTTGCTCCGTTGCCAAGCCTCAAGTGGGTCTCACCCTCTCTAAGACGCCGGCTTCTTGTCATTACCTACAAATCATTGCAGATATGAGATCCACATCCGGTATTTATTTCAATGTAGAACATACCTTTCGCAGTTCGCAACTGCTCGAGGTACTCCTTACAGTTCCTCCTCCAGTTTCCAGGCTTGTGACAGTGGTGGCAAACATCCTCAGATTTGTTCGGCTTTGAAGTCCTTGCCTTGGGCTTCTTGGTGGGCTTTCCATCCTTCGCAGAGGCAGAACGTTTCTTACCCTTGCGTTTGGGCCCCTTCTTCGTAGAGGAAGAAGAGCCCATAAGCAGGACGGGCTTGTCCTTCTTTATGGTCCCTTCGAACATGAAAAGCATGTTTACCACCTCTTCAAGGGTGGCTTCCAGCTTGTTCATGTTAAAGTTGACCACAAAGGGGTCGAATGCAGCAGGGAGGGAGAGGAGAAGCAGATCCACAGACAGCTCATGTGGAAGTGTGATATCAAGGCCCACTAGCTTCTCAATGAGCCCAATCATACGAACCCCATGCTCGCGGACCGAAGTCGCATCGCGCATGCAGCTCGTCATGAGCTCCTTGACAGTAGTGAACCTCTCAGTCCGAGAGTTCTCCCCATACAGCTCCTTGAGATGAAGGTGTATGCCCGCAGCATACTCCGTCTTCTCAAAACGCCGCTGCATTTCGTTGTACATTGATGCTATCACATAGCACCGTTCCTTAAGTTCATCGTCCCACCATTTGTGCAGCTTTGCCAGCTCCTCAGGGCTGGCATCGGCAGGGGCTTCCTTCGGAGGTGTCTTCTCTAGCGTGTAGAGAAGTTTCTCCGAAGCCAAGACAATCTTGAAGTTTCGAAGCAAATATCTGTAGTTCAAACCAGTGAACTTGTTGCTATCCAGTATAGCAGCAAGTGGATTTTTGATTGAAGACATTGTAATAGCAGTTTATACTGAAAGGAAAACAGACATGCATTACTAACTATTCATGAAAAACGCTAAGACATAAAACATGGTCATTTAGTTTTATTAATTACCCTCCCACTATTTTAAAAATTTCACCACCCTCTAATGAAATCGAGATAGCAAGTTTCCTTAGTGGGTACGCAGAGTCAAATCAAGAAATCATGGTCCCGAATAATATCAGCCAACCATGATCCTCAAAAGGTAGAGCACAATTGCAACAGGTGCAACCTCCATGTATTTACCTCACGTCCAGTAAGGGCCCAATAATATGACGCCGATTACTTTCACGTGTCAAGATGACCCATCAATGTTGAGTTGTGATGGACGGTCCCCTTAACGTCCCCAATAATATGAGCCAATGTTAAAAGGAGTTCCAACCAACTCACAGCGAGTGTCAATGATGTGTACAACTTTCCGGTATATATAACCCCCTCAATAATATGAGCGGGGCCATGTATACGGGTAGCATCGACGCACACTCATTGTTGATGGAAGTTAGGAAATTTTAAACAAATTTAAATTCCCTTAGTTTATCGAATAAACATTTAATCTTGATATAAGTTTTAAATCAAATTTTAAATGAGGGATTTTGATTTTGAAATTTGTTCTCAATAATTTTAAATCAAATTCAAAATCGCGGATTCAACAGATATATATCGCATATACAATTGGGATGATCGATAAGCGAGAGCTATGCGATCCGTGGTTGCCAAGCACGGATCTACGTCCAGTCCTAGGTGAAATGCAGTATGCAAATGCAATCCTATTACATTAGCTTCCAGTTTTACAAATCTTCGGTCTTCAATATCTTTGATCATCATCTCCACCATCTTCAAAAAGTCCTCCCACTAAGTCTAATATTTACATTTAAATAGTCATGACAAGTAGGGATACAATTTTAAAGGGGTGGGAACGGGCCATAAACCAGGCCCACTTAGAAATAGATATCAACAATATTTCAACCAAAATTTGTAAAACCTGGCATACACCTAACACATTGGGCACGATTCTCGATCATCCCAAACATACAATCAATTCAAATAATTGAGATAAATAAAATAATCAAATCAAATTTGATAATTTTCCAACAAAATCATATTTTTAATATAAAATCATATTTTATAAGAAAAATCTTATTTTGTCAATTTAATTGCATCAAATTGGGCTTAAAACAATTTTGGACCCAAAAAATTCAAAAATTCCAAAAATTAATTTTGGTCCGACCAAAATGGCCAAATATCAAATATTGGCCCGAAAACCCCTCGGGCCATCCGGGACAGGCCCGAAACAAACCATGGAAGTCAAAACAGCCGTCGCAACGCCGCCTCGGAGTTGCCGCCTGCATAGCGTGCGGCCACGTGCCCCTGTGCGCAACGCGTGCGCACGGGGGCGGCCACCTGCGCGCAGTGCGCTCGCAGGTGGGCGGCAGGTTCCGCGCAACACCGTGCGCGACATTCGCGCAGGGTGGCCGGCCAGCGGGCGCAACGCCCGTCGGCCACTGCATGGGCGCTGCGTGCAGCTACAGTGTATTGACAGATCTGATGCAATACAGGTACAAAAATTATGTATTGACAGATCCGAGCCAAAGCTCTGATACCACTGTTGGCACAGCGACGGATCCGGATCCCGTTTCCGGGGCGCAGTGGAAGATTTAAAAATTTGCACCGGAAACGGTCAATACATAACATAAATCAACAATAAACATCCATAGGGTGTTTAGATTTGGTACCTTGCTGGCGTCTAGGCGCCTGGCTCCGACCAATTTCACGAGGAAATTGGCACTTCAACGGTTGGCGGTTGTCGTTATCCTAATCCGGTCCACGACTGAACTCACGATCCCTTCGTCAGTCTGCACTAGAAAACGTGACGAATCTTTCACGGAAGGAATCTCCTCATCGAGATGAACCACGATGGAAACGGACGGCGGCGGGCGGCGGCCGACGGGCGGCGATGCAAGGTGGGCGGCGGCCGTGAGGGAGAATGGAGGGAGAGGGGCGGCTAGTGCTCTAGGTTTTGGTGTGTAGAGTTGTTGTGTATGTAACCCTAGCCTAGAACATATACATATAGACATGTGATGGGCTTGGACCAGCCCAATGGGCCTGGGGCGGGCCCAGGTCCATATGAACATTCAGTTCAAGTCTATCAACGTGGCTTCATCATAATCCCGATCGACGATCAGATCGGACCGATCTACACAGTTTACAAAACTGTGTATTATGATGCGAAAATAATTTTTCAGACCACCTAGTCCAAAATTGCAGTTTAGCCCCTCCAAGTTTCAAGGATAGTCAAACTAGCCCAAACTTTGGGGAAATTGCATTTTGACGCCTGTTGACTTTTAGGAAGTCGCACTTCCATCCTTCCTCATCCTATGCTCAACAAATTGAGCTCAGTATCCGTGCGGGAATCGTGAAACCAGTACTTGTGTGACCCTCAATGGTTCAGGGATACAGCTAGCCATGGGCCCACAACATGTGTGACTCCGAAACTACATTTTCGGACTAGCCCATCGGATCATGGTAAAGCGCCTAGGAACATCGCCCCATGATCCCCTAGGTATCACTGATAGTGCCTGAAAGAACCAGTTGGTCATGGTTAGCGTACAGTACGGTCCTTTCAACACATATATCCCGATCAGATCAACGACCATTGGTAAATCGAGAGTCGCTAGAGATCCAATAACCATGCATACATCTTGGAGATCAAATAGTTACATCGCGTGTGTTACTAGGTAAACCCATTCACCTAAAACACATCTAGTACTCTGGCCATAGATTTATAACACTATTATCTCCTCAGATAGCATAGGATATCCACGCACAAAGGCGAGCGATGAATCCTCGACAACGAAGCATCGACTCCTACATGCATCGGGACCTCACCCAATCCCACCACCTAATGACCCCAACTGAGTCGGTAAACGGGTCAAAGTGAGGAACCTATCATGTAGAGTCTCAATTATGTTTCGAGTAGTGAGGGCTAATCTATACAATCAAGACGTCGGACTTATCCACTCGACAAATGATAACCACTTGGAAAGTTCGAACGAGGGTAGTTCGATAGATCACTAGATCACTATCCATCTGCATGCTCAAAACATCACAATACTCCCTACCAATGAAACGTGGTACTTCACATCGCAGATGCAAGTCTCAAACTCGGGAGGCCTTATCCTCATTTTTACGGCCCAATCAACTAGGAACGAGTTTAGAATACACAGTGACTATTACATGTGTTTCATGATAGCCATCATATCCACTATCACATCTAACATACACTATGGTGCATTCTAGGTCTTTATCCAATACAATTGTTAACATTATAAAATAAAGAAGATAAAGAATGTCATAAAAGAATACAAATTTCATAAATAAAGATCGTTTTACAAAGAGTCAACAAGAACCCACACGCCACAAGTTGGCTAGTTGGGCACCTACTCTAACACATGCTTGCTCCACTCACCAATGGAATAACCTTATTCCTCAGCTGCTTCTCCTTCCTATCCTGAATCTGCACTGGATACTAAACATAACTTAAGGTCGAATCCAGCTCTACTTCATCAGTCCTCAACACATGGGACGAATCTGGCTCATATTTCCTCAACATTGATACATGAAACACATCATGCATTGCTGCTAACTCATCAGGCAGTCTCAATCTATAAGCCAAAGGTCCAATCCTCTCAACAATCTCAAAAGGACCAACCAATCTAGGAGCCAATTTACCCTTCAGTCTGAATTTCATCACACTTTTGAAAGGAGAAACTTTGAGAAACACTCGGTCACCAACTTCGAATTCTAGAGGTCGGCGTCTCTTATTAGCATAGCTAGCATGTCGATCTTGAGCAGCTTTAATCCTACTCCGAATAAACTCAACATGATCTTTCATGTGCTGCACAAACTCAGGAGTAGACAACTGCTTCTCACCAATCCCTTCCCAACAGATCGATGATCTACACTTACGACCATACAACGCTTTAAAAGGGGCCATCCCAATAGTCACTTGGTAGCTGTTGTTATAAGAAAACTCAACTAAGGACAAGGAATCCTGCCAGCCACAACTGAAATCCAAAACAACTGCTCCCAGCATATCTTCTAAAATCCGAATGGTCCTCTCAAATTGACTATATGTCTGGGGGTTGTAGGCTATACTCATAGCCAATCTCGAACCCCTCACTATCTGCAAGCTCTTCCAAAATCGGGAAGTAAACCTTGGATCTCTATCAGACACTATTGAAATCGGCACTCCATGCAATCTCACCACATGGTCAATGTACAGTCGCGCCATCTTCTTTATCGAACACCTCACATCGTAGGGAATGAAATGGGTTGACTTCGAAAGTCTATCAACAATAACCAAAATAGCATCACATCCCCTACTCGATCGAGGCAAATGCGTCACAAAATCCATGGCGATGTGCTCCCAATTCCACGGAGGCACTTCTAGACTCTGTAGCTATCCACCAGGTCTCATTCTCTCAGCCTTCACCTGTTGACAATTCAAACAACGAGCTACAAATCAAGAGATATCATTCCTCATGCCTTCCTACCAATAGTGAGACTTCAAAGCATGATACATCTTCCTCTCGCCCGGATGCACACTGTATCGACTATAATGAGCTTCATGTTTGCATCGTGTATTTGTTGCGTAAGGCAATACGCTGTCGTTTTGTTGCATTCATATGTCTCTCTGTTGGAGAGATCTGTTGAGCATTTGTATCAATACAGACGTCTGCTGCGGCGTGTTTTTGTATTGGTTGCAAAGCGTTGCCGTTTGGACGTTTAGACTTAGCACTATTATGAGAGATCTGTTCGTGGAAGAGATCTGGTATCGCTAGGCGCAAGAAGCTACACGACATCGTTTCCAGGTTCGGATGTCTCGCTTGGAGATGAAATCTGGTTTATGGTGAATCGAATGTCAACGCGAGTCAACCTTTCCTGTAGCGTGTGATTGCTGGTGCGCGAGACAGCGGGTAGCTCTTGTATTCAGATGTCTTGGATACGTCGTCGTTTTGGGTTTAACGCTAGAGTCTGCTGGGGTGTTAGCCTTCAGTAGTATAGAGATCTGTCGTAGCATTTCGATCAGATTTTATGACGTGACCAATTGCGTCAGCAGTCTCAGCGACGTCGTTTGGTGGGTGATCGCTGTTTAGCTCTAGTTTCAGATAATTGAGGAATCTGTTAGTGGGGGAGAGTTATTGAGCAGATGTCAACGTTTTGCGTTGACCGACTTTGCTTTGCGTTGTTAGTATCTGGTGAGAGCGAAGAGATCTGTTTTACCAGTACGTCGCCGTTTGATTTTATTTGGCGAGACCTCGATACGTTGTCGTTTTGCTAGTTCTGCGTTTGTTAGCGTGAGCGCTAAGGATCCGATTTGTAGATTTGTTCCTTAGCTCAGGGATCTGTTGTAGAGATCTGTTTCAACGGCCAGTGACGTCGTCTCGATTTAGTTAGTGGAATATTCGATGCATGAGATCCGTTGAAGCGATGGTCTCCAGATTTCTCCAGTGATTAGCAATAGCGCTCAGACTTCTCCAGTGGTTCTGTGCGACGTCGTTTAGATTATTGAGCGCTGTTAAGAGCAAGTGTTCGGCGGTTGTGGAATCTGGTTGTGCGATGCTTTTTATTCAGATTTCAGCAGAATTTGTTTATAAAAATATAAGGAATTGGTCTTCGATTTTATAGCAGATCCCATACTTAGCGATATTTTTCCCCGATTTCATTCTTCGTCGTAAACCCTAGAGCACTGCTCTTTTAGAGGCTGTGTTTGGCTGGAGCGAAATCGTTAAGTTGCTGCCTCGTTCGTGCGTTCCAGATTTCTCCAGTGATTAGCAATAGCGCTCAGACTTCTCCAGTGGTTCTGTGCGACGTCGTTTAGATTATTGAGCGCTGTTAAGAGCAAGTGTTCGGCGGTTGTGGAATCTGGTTGTGCGATGCTTTTTATTCAGATTTCAGCATATTTGGTTTATAAATAGACGGAATTGGTCTTCGATTATAGCAGATCACATACTTAGCGATATTTTTCCCAGATTTCATACTTCGTCGCGAACCCTAGAGCACTGTTCACCGTGCTGTTTTCCGTTATTTCCCGGTAATTGACGGATCTGTTGGGAGAAAGGGTGGTGGTTTTGAACTCCCTTTGCTGCGGTGCATTGTTCGATAGCTCTTTTGGAGGCTGTGGTTGGCTGGAGCAAAATCGCGAAGTTGCTGCATCGTTCGTGCGTTCGTGTAGGCAGGTAGAACTTCGAATTGGTTGTTAATATTTTACCTCTAGTCGTTATTTAAGCTGCCTGTTGAGTTGTTAGGAAGGTTAGTTGCTGGTTGAGCTTTGCTCCCCAACCGTGAATTGCCGTGAGTTCTGCGTAGCATTCCTGAATTGTGCGTGCGTTGATTTTTAGGTTTCTTATAAGATTTCTCGGTACCCCGGGTGTGGTAATCGTTGCAGAGATCTTGAGAAATTGGACAGGTTTCAGTTTCCAGGGACTTCGGCTGTTGTTGCCGATTAGCTGGGGAACAAATTTGTAGGCCGAGGCTTTCCACGTTCTTTGAGAAATCTGTTGGAGGTATTTTTCTGTGTGAGGTACGAATTGAGCTTATAATTCAGCTTTGAGATAGGCATGGGAATGTATTATGTGTGTTGTATAGCTGTGCTGAGTGTTTGTGTAGAGGCAAGCTGTGTATATTATGCATGTCTATTGGCTGAACTATCTGGCGCGTTACCTACTATTTGGGTGATCTTTTGAGTTGCTATGCATGCGAATATTTGAATGCCTTGGTTGTGTTATCTGGCATTACACGTACATGCATCATGTTGAGCATGATATTGCATCTGCATAGCATATTGAGCCATTGAATCCTTTGATAGCCGTGGTATATTTCTCTGTTGGAGCTCATCTCTCGTGGTGCGGTGCGATGTTGCATAACCATGATTGAGTGCATAGCCCTCAGTTGCAGTGACCTGGATAGAGGTTGGCGGGTGGTTGTGTTTCCACTAGCTATTACGTGCAACCCGGCGGGTGGCGCCCGCACGTGTGTTGACGATGAGCCACTCTATTTTCCATTGGGTGCGATCGGGTCGCTTCCAAAACTCGGTGATGTGTCATAGTTGTTGTTTCCTATTCGTTTGGCCTTCCGGTTGTTACTGATGTTCTTTGTACCGCTCATGAATTTGCACGACATGAAACATTGCATGCTGTATCTGATTGATTTTTTATGTTGCTCTTCTACTGGGGTTTGACCCCGATGTCCCTCTGGGGCTGGTTGTTTTGTTTGTCTGCTTGTTGTTCAGGTCTTCCAGGTTATTCCGCTGGTCTTCCTGTTGATACAGCTGGAGGTGCCCCAGGTGGTGTGTAGAGTGTCCCAGTTAGCGTATAGCATATATGTGTCAGTTCTATTAGCGGGGGAGTGTCCTGTGCTTTGTGTTTTCTGTTGTTGTGTTAGCTGGCTGGTACTTGTTAAATGCTATACTGTTGTATTATGGCTTTTAGCCTTGCATGTTTTATTAAACTGGGATATTTTGAGGTATTGTGGTATTTTAAAATTTTGTTTTCTTCGTCAGGCCAAAAGCGAAAAATTTTAGCCACTTTTTAAAGTGCTTCCGCTATGTTTTACGTGATTTTAACTCTGTATTGTGCACGAGGCCTTACATTTTTGGTATCAGAGTTTAAACTGGGATAAGCTCGATTTCTTTGATCACATGTGAGTCTAGGCACAGCAGTTGTTCTTTGGTTTGTGCTTGACTACTTGAATTACTTGCTTGTGTGCTTACCTTTGAGTGTCTTGAAAGAGATGCCGCCTAAGAGGAGAGGTAGAGCTAGAAGGCAAGTGGTGGTTGATTCGAGGATGCTGGTTAGTGCTGATAGAGAGGATGCCTCTCAACCGAGTGTCCCTTTGGGATATTGTGAGAGTCAGTCTTCGGCCTTTCATTCTCTTGCTAGTGCTGTCAATAGAGCGGTTGATTTGATGGAAAGCCTTGTAGTTGGTCATACTCTAGTTCAGCGGTCGTCAGGACAAAGCGTGGACCATGTGCTGTCTGGAACATCGTCCTCCTAGCCTTCTGTGGTCAGTGTGGGGGTAAGCATCGACCTTCTCAATGCGTTGGAGTGCGAGGCGCTTGCAACAATTGTGGTCAGGTTGGGGATTTTGATAGTGTCCTACTTTGGGTCAGCAGGATTTGACTAGAAGTTCTTCGAGGCGACCGTACCGTCCTTTTCAGTCCCAGCGATCAGGATTTCAGCCTCCAGAGACGTTTAGTGTTAGAGAGCTTTCTCTATTAGGGCAATCGGGACTTCATCCAACTCAGTTGGATGCGTCAACTGTAGAGCGAGTTCATATATGGACCGGAGAAGGTTGTTCAGGTAGTTATTGTGGTCAGGTTGGGGATTTTGATAGTGTCCTACTTTGGGTCAGCAGGATTTGACTAGAAGTTCTTCGAGGCGACCGTACCGTCCTTTTCAGTCCCAGCGATCAGGATTTCAGCCTCCAGAGACGTTTAGTGTTAGAGAGCTTTCTCTATTAGGGCAATCGGGACTTCATCCAACTCAGTTGGATGCGTCAACTGTAGAGCGAGTTCATATATGGACCGGAGAAGGTTGTTCAGGTAGTTGTTCTTTGCTTTTTAACTCTGTGTGAGTTTAGTTTGACACGTAGACATCGCACTAGTTTATGATTGTATTTGTTTGTTTTGGTGGTGTGCGAGGGTAGTTTTCGCCCCATATTGTTGTGTGATGCCGTGTCTTTGATACTTTTTCAAGTGTAGAAGTTGTCTTTATGCGAGCGATGCTGAGTTAGGTTGTAAGCAAGTTCTGGTAGGGAAGTTGTTTGTTTTAGGAGTGTTTAGATTCCCGTTGTTGAGAGGATAGTTGCTACTTGTTTGGATGCGATATCCGAACTATAGTTTTGGGTTGTGATCTCCCTTGTTCGAGGATTTCTTCCCTGTCGTGTTTCAGTTGAGATTCTCCTGATTTCCTTGCAATCTTTAGTAGTTTGCGTATCCTCCTTGATTTCTTTCGTCCGGATAGCAGAATTGCGGTATTTAAACTCCATTGGATTTCTGCTGGTTGTGTCCCCAGCTGTGGAGTTGATTCGCGAGCACCATGATTTACAGCTGTTGAGTGCGCCTGAGAGCTTTGGGCCTCCGGATGTTGAGTTGTTGCGGTGGGCTTCATTTCTCCAGCTGAGGATTGACTCTGTAGTTTTATCTCCAGTTGTTGAGCTTTGTCTCTTGAGTCTCTAGCTGTTGAGTTTTCTTAGTGAGTTCCTTTGACCCCTGTGCGATTGTTGCTTTGAACTCAGTTGGTGTTGTAGTCTCAGGCGGTTGAGTTGTTTTGTGAGTTGCGTGCATCCAGCTGTTGAACTCCAATTCGCATAACCGTGTCTTGTTTTATCCTGTTCAGTTCAGCTGTTGTAGCCGTGCTTTGTTGTTGCTGTTTTTTCCTTACCAGGATGCGAGGGCGAGCGGCGATACCGCACTCTCATCTCCCTGCTGGGTTTGTTAGCCCCTATGCGCCGAGTGGTTAACTACCACAGTTCATGGGTTGGGCAACAACGGGTTGAGCTGTTTGATGCATCTGGTAATCGAGTGTGGTGTAAAGATGAGTGGGTGATTCTCATACGCTTGTACACGCACCGTGGATACATCTGTTTGTTGATCTTTGCTTTCGATTGTTGATCAGCCTTTAGTTGTTGAGCTCCTGTGTACTCCCTATTTCAGTTGTAGTCCCTTCCATTGTATTCTGCGAGGCATAGGTGTTTTCCTATTAGTGGAGACCTTGCTAGATGAGATGCCCCACCTTTGTCATGGCGCTGGAGGTTGTTGTGGTTACCTTGGAGTTCTGGCGTGCATTTTAAGGTGGAGAGCGATTAGCGAGTTCTGTCTTCACTCAGTTCTGTTTGTTTGCATGATATTGCTTTTGGCTGGAGCTTGTTAAAGATTTCAGATGTGAGTTTAGCGTCTTCCAGTGCGAGAGAAGCTCGCTACTGATGATTTGTTGGAAGGCCCATCCAGCAGTGCTAGTAGCGGTGAGTATCTCAAGATGCTTTTGAGCATTTGATAGTTTTGTAGAGTTTCCTTGTTGGCTCCGAGTGCTAGTTAGCGCGTGCAGTAAAAGCATAATTTCCGGATTGTCTATATCAGCCCATTTTTCCTTGTGTTAAGGCTTTTCCTAGGAGACTTGCAAAAGGATTTTGTGGCAATTCTGCAGCAAGATCGCGTAATCTTATGGTATATGTAGTGGCTGATAGGTACTCTAAGCTTTTTATTCCAAGTGCGAGAGAAGCTCGCTACTGATGATTTGTTGGAAGGCCCATCCAGCAGTGCTAGTAGCGGTGAGTATCTCAAGATGCTTTTGAGCATTTGATAGTTTTGTAGAGTTTCCTTGTTGGCTCCGAGTGCTAGTTAGCGCGTGCAGTAAAAGCATAATTTCCGGATTGTCTATATCAGCCCATTTTTCCTTGTGTTAAGGCTTTTCCTAGGAGACTTGCAAAAGGATTTTGTGGCAATTCTGCAGCAAGATCGCGTAATCTTATGGTATATGTAGTGGCTGATAGGTACTCTAAGCTTTTTATTCCAGAGTTGGAAGAGTCTTTGGATGTATTGGGTCTTCAGGGACTGTGAGTTTATTGTTTTTCCCTGATCAGATGCTTAAATTTGAGAGACCATACCAAGGATTGGTAGTTTTTGTTGTGTCATTTGTTGCCAAGAGAGGTTTGGTATAACCTTCTTTGGGATTTTGTACTGCGGGAAGTACAAATCTTGCTTAGCGATTAGAGGAAATATGGAGAATTTAGTAGTTTTCATCAGAGGTTGAGCAGTATGTGGTTGTCCAAAGAGATCTGGTTCCTTTGAGAACGGTGGGTGAGCGTGACCTGTAACCAGATTGTGCTTGTTAAGTATGGACTTTTGAACCTCTGCTTGTGAACCCTGTGTTTCTTGCGAAATTCTCCTTCTTAGATCTTTCTGGATTTGAGAATTAAGAGTAGGTCCGCTCTTAGATTCATCAGGTTGTTTGAATGTTTTGGGGTAAATTGGATCTTTGGTGTGCGATTTGCGAGTACCGGCTGTGTTGTTATGGACACGTAGTGTGTTTTATGTGTTCAAGCCGAGGAAATTGCAAATCAGATCCTTCTTTTGTGTTGAATAGTGATGGAATGAGCGGGACTAGACCCTCAATTTGACTGTTTTGGCTATCAAGGAATTTTGGAAGGGATATTTGAGAGACCGAATCCGAGATGAGTGGAGCGTGTCCTCATCTATGTTGGAACAGGCTTTCAATCTTGTGTTTTGTTTCCTTCAGATTCGATTTTTGTTCCTACCCAGTTGGTAACTGGTTGTTCTTTGTGTCGATCCCTTCTTGACATTGCGCATTGTAGCTTGGCCTTTAATTATTAGCTGTTTTAGGCTTGGCAGTGTAGTTGCAATGAGCTTCGTGTTATGTTGGATCTTTTGGAGATCGTAGCAAAGGTTGTTTCTGTTTTAAGTTGGCAGTGCCATTATGAATTCTTCTCTTTGCATGGTGTGCATCTGTTGAGGAAGTGAACCAGACCATTCGTTTATGCTATGAGTTATTGAGGTGAAGTTAGAGCGAATGTTAGGCCATGTCGAATGGCTTTTGCAGATTTGATTTCCAGGATTTCTGTATTTATCTACTCAATTGCTACTTCAAAGTAGTTGATCGTTTGTAGAGGTGCTCCTGGTTATCTTGAACTCGCGGTTACTAGCCTCTTGGTTAAGAGTTAGAATGCTTTTGATTGTTCTGCGTGTTGTTTAACTTTCCGGTGTTGGCTATGTCGAGGATGGTTTTGTTTTTCCAGAGTTTCTGTGTGATTTCGAGGGCAAAATCTTTCAAGGTGGAGAGAAATGTGAGAACCGGAATTTGTTAAATGTAAATTGGTTGGAAATAAATCGGATGTGAGGAGTTTGGATTTGTGATTCGGCAAATCTGAGTGTCCAGATTTCATTTGGAAGGTTTCGTATGTAATTTTGGATCAAACTTCACGTTTGGAATAATTCTGGAAGTTTTAATATTTACGAGTAGCGATCGGGTGAGTTCTGTTCAGATTTGTACGAGAAATCTGTTATCGCTGGCGCTTGAATGTTTGCATCATGTATTTGTTGCATAAGGCAATACGCTGTCGTTTTTTGGCATTCAAATGTCTCGCTGTTGGACAGATCTGTTGAGCATTTGTATCATTACAGACGTCTGGCCGTTTGGACGTTTAGACTTAGCACTATTATGAGAGATCTGTTCGTGGAAGAGATCTGGTATCTCTAGGCACGAGAAGCTACACGATAACGTTTCTAGGTTCAGATGTCTCGCTTGGAGATGAAATCTGGTTGATGGTGAATCGGATGTCAACGCGAGTCAACCTTTCCTGTAGTGTGTGATTGCTGGTGCGCGAGACAGCGGGTAGTGCTTGTATTCAGATGTCTTGGATACGTCGCCGTTTTGGGTATAACGCTAGAGTCTGCTGGGGTGTTAGCCTTCAGTAGTATAGAGATCTGTCGTAGAATTTCGATCAGACCTGATGACGTGTCCAGTTGCGTCAGCAGTCTCAGCGACGTCGTTTGGTGGGTGATCGCTGTTTAGCGCTAGTTTCAGATAATTGAGGAATCTGTTAGTGGGCGAGAGTTATTGAGCAGATGTCAATGTTTTGCGTTGACCTACTTTGCTTTGCGTTGTTAGTAGCTGGTGCGAGCGCAGAAATATGTTTTACCAGTACGTCGCCGTTTGATTTTATTTGGTGAGACCTCGATACATTGTCGTTTTGTTAGTTGTGCGTTTGTTAGCGTGAGCGCTGAGGATCCAGATTTGTAGATTTTCTCCTTAGCGCAGGGATCTGTTGTACAGATCTGTTTCAATGGCCAGCGACGTCGTTTCGATTTAGTTAGCGGAATATTTGATGCGTGAGATCCATTAAAGCGATGGTCTCCAGATTTTTCCAACCATTAGCAATAGCGTTCAGACTTCTCCAGTGGTTCTGTCCGACGTCGTTTAGATTATTGAGCGCTGTTAAGAGCAAGTGTTCGGCGGTTGTGGAATCTGGTTGTGCGATGCTTTTTATTCAGATTTCAGCAGAATTTGTTTATAAAAATATAAGGAATTGGTCTTCGATTTTATAGCAGATCCCATACTTAGCGATATTTTTCCCCGATTTCATTCTTCGTCGTAAACCCTAGAGCACTGCTCTTTTGGAGGCTGTGTTTGGCTGGAGCGAAATCGTTAAGTTGCTGCCTCGTTCGTGCGTTCGTTTAGGCAGGTAGAACTTCGAATTGGTTGTTAATATTTTACCTCTAGTCGTTATTTAAGCTGCCTGTTGAGTTGTTAGGAAGGTTATTTGCTGGTTGAGCTTTGCTCCCCAACCATGAATTGCCGTGAGTTCTGCGTAGCATTCCTGAATTGTGCGTGCGTTGATTTTTAGGTTTCTTATCAGATTTCTTGGAACCCCGGGTGTGGTAATCTTTGCAGAGAGCTTGTGAAATTGGACCGATTAGCTGGGGAACAGATTTGTAGGCCGAGGCTTGCCACGTTCTTTGAGAAATCTGTTGGAGGTATTTTGCTGTGTGAGGTACGAATTGAGCTTATAATTCAGCTTTGAGATATGCATGGGAATGTATTATGTGTGTTGTATAGCTGTGCTGAGTGTTTGTGTAGAGGAAAGCTGTGTATATTATGCATGTCTATTGGCTGAACTATCTAGCGTGTTACATACTGTTTGGGTGATCTGTTGAGTTTCTCTGCATGCGATTATTTGGATGACTTGGTTGTGTTATCTGGCATTACACAAACATGCATCATGTTGAGCATGATATTGCATCTGCATAGCATATTGAGCCATTGAATCCTTTGATAGTCGTGGTATATTGCTCTGTTGGAGCTCTTCTCTCGTGGTGCGGTGCGATGTTGCATAACCACGATTGAGTGCATCTGGAGGGTACGTTGAGCCGTTCTCATAGCCCTCAGTTGCAGTAACCTAGATAGAGGTTGGCGGGTGGTTGTGTTTCCACTAGCTATTCCGTGCAACCCGACGGATGGCGCCCGCGCGTGTGTTGACGATGAGCCACTCTATTTTCCACTGGGTGCTATCGGGTCGCTTCCGAAACTCGGTGATGTGTCACAGTTGTTGTTTCCTATTCGTTTGGCCTTCCGGTTGTTATCGATGTTCTTTGTACCGCTCATGCATTTGCACGACAGGATACATTGCATGCTGTATCTGATTGCTGTTTTATGTTGCTCTTCGTACTAGGGTTTGACCCCGATGTCCCTCTAGGGCTGGTTGTTTTGTTTGTCGTGTTCAGGTCTCCCAGGTTATTCCGCTGGTATTGGTTTTGATCCAGCTGGAGGTTCCCCAGGTGATGTGTATAGTGTCCCAGTTAGCGTATAGCATATATGTATCAGTTCTATTAGCCGGAGAGTGTCCGGTGCTTTGTGTTTTCTGTTTTTGTATTAGCTGGCTGATACTTGTTAAATGCTATACTGTGGTATTATGGATTTTAGCCTTGCATGTTTTTATTAAACTGGGATATTTTGAGGAATTGTGGTATTTTAAAATTATGTTTTCTTCGTCAGGCCAAAAGAGAAAAATTTTAGCCACTTTTTAAAGTGCTTCCGCTATGTTTTACGTGATTTGAACTCTGTATTGTGCATGAGGCCTGACACGAGACCAGTAAACGTCGGGGGATTCATCCTCCGGAATCGATCCAACACAAGCTCCATCTCTCCAATCTGTCGAGTAACATCATCAACCTCTACCTTAGCCTGTCTACCACGGCGACGCAATGGGATACCCTGCTGCTCAACATCTTCATCACTGCCCGGGGCTCTAGACTCACCATCTACCTGCCTAGCAATCCTACTCCTACATCTACTCGGCGGCATCTACCAAAACTCAGAGGTAAGAAAAACATGCAGATACAACAAAAAAGCAGATAATCAAATCACAAAATCACAGAGTCAGTCAAAATCAAAACTCAAACTCTGTGCCTAGACTCAAGTGTTATCAAAAGTAAACGAGCTTATCCCAGTTTAAGCTCTTATACCAAAAATGTCAGGCCACGTGCGCTAATACAACAATTAATCACAAATATGCGGAAGAATCATAAAAATATGGGCTAAAAATTTTCGAATAAGGGCCTTATCCAAAATCATTTCAAAATACTTTCATACTTAAAAATAGAGTTTGGTTCAAAACTCAAACAACAACAACAACACATGATCCCCAACATATATAAAGGCACAGGACATCCCCTGGCTCAATATAAATATCAATACAACTGTGACTCAAATCAAAAAGGGGATCGACCAGCTGAAGCTCCACTCTGTCCAGCTTGGTTACCTGAAGAACCTGCCAAGGCCAACACAAACCAAGGCAGCCCAAAACAGGGAAAATAAACGAGGTCAAACGTCAGTACGAAGAGCACAATAAAAGCATAAATCATATTAGACAATGCAATATATCTATCGTGCAATGCGTGAAAGGGCTACCAAGAATCATCGGTAGGCAAATAGCACAACGACTCAGCTGTGCAGATCACATCAATCATCATCATCTTGTGATCTTCACGTACGACGACTCAGTCGACCATCACAAGGCAGTTTGGTATTCAGGCTCAAGGACTCAGCTGGCCACCACATCAAAATCAACGTTGGACCTTTCAGGCACGACGACTCAGCCGACTGATCACAGCGTGCAAAGAAATTCATATTTCAAAGGAATCAGGCTCAATATGCATGAATGAATGCACAGCAGACTCATTCTTAATCAATGCATAACATCACATACGCACATAACAGATATGAGCACAATCACTCAGCATTCAATACAAACACAACAGTTAATACACAACAGAAATATTCCCAAAGATGATATCGAAGACTGCTTAATATATAGCTCAATTCGTACCTCAAACCTCAACAGATCTCACCACAACAAGAGAGAAGCAACTAACTCAAGTCTACTGTCCAAGCAGATTCCCGGCAACTCAGCAGAAGACACTAAAAGCTCGAATCTGTCAAGATATCTCAAAAATAACTCAATTCTGAACTCAAACAGCTTAGTTTCTAAAGCCTCGTAGCTCACTCAGCTACCTAAACTCTACAGAGCACTACTCAGCTCTCAAAAGAAGCTTAAATTGGTAAAGAATCACTTACCCAAGGCTGTTAAAGAACAGAACAACTGCTGGTCCACAATCATGAAGACACTCAAGCACTACAGCAACTTCGTGTTCCTCAAATCAGGCGACTCCTGTAATGCCCAGATATTTTAGAGGCCACAAACTAGAAAGATATGAGATTGAGGGATTACAATGCTATATTATTTCGATCCATGAATAGATTCAGTTTCAGATTTCATGTCTTATGCGATGATCAACCTATTCTTATATCTTGGGTTGATAACCAGATTTTAGAATGCAATAACAGTAGATGTCTAGTGGTTCCAGCAAGCCAATCGAATCCTTTTGTTTAACTAAAATGGTTCGGTTTCCATATGCATCATTTTTATTTTGAAAAAAACAGAGCACGCTTATAATGGATTTTTTGACATATCGATTAAACGTGTTTCCCTTCAGTAGGCATTCTAAATCATATAAATAGGATGATAAGTTGCTCATGCATCATTATCTTCAAATCAAATCATTTAGAAGCGGTGCTCTCTCTCAAGAAGCCGAACAAAATATTTTCAAAGTGTTTTAAAGGAAACAGGCGGTGCGTTAGGAGTTGCTGGATTCTCTGCCGTTATTGTGTTAAAGAATTCAGGCAAGTAAACTCTGTTTCTTGCTCACTCAGTGAAAGCATATATTCAATTCTGTTTGCATGATTATATGAGATTTTAAAGAAAGGAAGATGACTTCGACTGTTCTTCAAAAAAAACCAGAAAGTTTATGCTCTGTTTTATGAAGGTTGTGTTTTACTGTATTTTGATTCAAGAGAAGTTTACAGAAAATGGTTTGATGATGTTCTTTTAGTTAATTCTTAAGTTTTTTTCAGAAATTCCATCGAAGTAATTTACAAGTAGCTTATTCGATCATTTCCAGAAATTTCTTTAGATATTTTGAATTCTTCAGACGAAGGAAAACCATCGTCATTCACCTGGTTAAGTCTGAAAACTGGTTCTTATACCACTACTGATATTGCTTTGTCAAAAATATTCTAAGTATAGATTTCAGTTGTCGCATTGTTTGAGTTCAGTAGTTGCGACCAGCAGTCGCACTATTTCATGTTCAGCTGTTGTATATTTTATTGTTCAGCAGCTGATAGTTCGTTCGTCAATTGATAGTTGTTCATCAGCTGATATTATGTTCATCAGTTGATAGTTTGTCCTCAGTTGATCGTTTGTTCATCAGCTATTAGTATTCAGCAGATGCATATTCAGCAGATGCATTTCTTTTGCTAAAACCAGCAGGTGTATTCCTTTGTTAACACCAGCAGGTGCATTCATTTATTAGAATTCAGAAGCTGCATTCCTTTGTTAGAATTCAGTAGTTGCGTTGTCTTTGTGACATTCAGCAGATGCACTGTTCACCAGCAGATGCATTCATTTTAATATTTCAGCAGTTGCTTCATTGTCTTTACGTATGGTTGTAGCGACTGATTTATGCGCTAAGGACATCGTTTCACTTTACATTTGTTTAAAAGACCTTGCGACTGGATTCTTGTCTTGCGATTGGTTTCCTATACGTTGCAACTGGTACTATTCATTCAGCTGGTATTAGTCTTGCGACTGGTACTGTTCATTCTTCGTC
Organism: Dorcoceras hygrometricum; assembly: GCA_001598015.1. Lineage (NCBI taxonomy): Eukaryota > Viridiplantae > Streptophyta > Magnoliopsida > Lamiales > Gesneriaceae > Dorcoceras > Dorcoceras hygrometricum. The sequence continues at coordinate 35,999 of KV004596.1, forward strand.
TTCTTCAACAGATAACGAAATTTCAGAATTTGATTTCTTACTCATTTACACTTCAATTCAAATGAATCTTTCGACTTATCTGACAGATTCAACTACCTAATTTATTCAGTTTTCATCTTCGCAAGCTTTACAGAGAAATCCTTTACAGTTTCAGAACATCATTAGACAAAAGAAAAACCAGTAATTCGTGCAAGAGAGAAAGAAAACAGATTTTAGAAAGAAAAGAAAGAGCAGAACGATGTTTTAGAAAATATTTTAAGTTATGACAACTAATAGGGTCCCCAGAAGAAGGGTGAGTGCGCGGCTGATGAACCGTGTGCCCTTTCAACAGAGGAAGGATCAGGTGTATAGGTCGACGGATCTGTATATCCCTTCACCATGAGCCATAGAGCTAGAAACTGATATCAGGAGTTTGATCAAACGAATTGGACCAAAATTTTTAAAGTGTTGTCATAATTTCAGAAGAGCGCAATTGTGATTTTAATCACAGCTCCAGAGAATGTTTAAAGAAAATATTTTCAGAATTTGATTATGTTTTATGCTTTCAGTTTCTATCAGAATTCTCAGTTATATATATTTGCGCTTGTTCATTCCAAAAGCGTAAGCAGATTTCAGTTATGTATTCAGCTTCCAGTTTCAGTTTCTATTGCATGATTTGCTATTCCAGATTTACCTGCTGAGCCTTTGGCTCACTAGTTTTCATTGAGTGCAGGTAATCAGCAGTAAGAGCTGGAGGGAGATGATCAGAAAGGGAGGATGTGTTTATCGTGGACTTCTTCCGTTGTTTTTTTCAGATTTTGGTGTACAGAACTTTAGTTATAATTTTGTATGTTAAAAGATTTCTAGTTCCTTATTTTTGTAGAAATCTGTATGAACTTTTGGTGTAAAGATATATGCAAAGTCACTGGTATTTTATCAGCTGGTATATTAGTTCCGCGTGTGTTTTAAGATCAGCAGAGGATTTAGTTCAGTGTTTTGTATACCCTTTCTGCTGATTTCCTTCACTTGTTATGAAACGTGTTTACCAGATTTTATTTCTACTTCCGCTCATGTCATTGATTTCCTTGTTCCGCATTTCAGCAGCAACAAATTGTGTTTATTCGCAATTTAGTCCAAAATTTTAGTAACGACTTTTATGTTTATTAAGATCGAAATTTTTGGGTCTTTCAATTCGAACCCCAAATTTCTAAATTTCTTTTGAGAAAAGTCCGGTCGTTACAGTTGGTATCAGAGCATGGTCCTTGAGTAAACACACTTCCAGTGTGAGCAGATCTCTCCAGCCGCTTCAAAATTTGTGAGTTTTAATTCATGTTTTAGCATAAAGTAATCTCTCATATAGAATTGTGGTGGATTTTGGTTACCCTTACAGATATGTCAAGAAGAGGTAGAGGAAGAGGAAGTTTTACAGAAGCAGATAGTGAGTCTGATGGAATGAACCCCGTCCTCAATACCATGGCTCAGTTGTTAGAGCGCTTAGTTGACCAACACACTAATGGGAATGGCCAAACCTCAGGAAGAGTAGTTAGTCGTGAGGATCCACAGGAGAGGTTTAGAAGACAGAGACCTCAGGAATTTTCTGGTACTACCGATCCTCTTATAGCAGAGAGTTGGATCAAATCCATAGAAGTGATTTTTGACTATTTGCAACTGACTGAACAAGAAAGGCCTCGGTGTGCGATTTACATGCTGAGAGGAGATGCCATGATATGGTGGGAAGGAGCCAAGTTAACAGTAGACTTGGAAATTCTTACTTGGGAATAGTTTAAGAGAGTATTTTATGAACAATACTTTACGGTAGATGTAAGACAGTAGTTGCGTAGTGAGTTTTTAACTCATAAGCAGGGAGAGATGTCTATGCGGGATTATATCCGTAAGTTTGAGAGAGGTTGTTATTTTGTTCCTTTAATTGGGTACAATGCAGATATTAAGCTAGAACATTTTGTTGATGGGTTGTAAGCGACTGATTAGGCATGTCTCATAAGCAGGGAGAGATGTCTATGCGGGTATTATATCCGTAAGTTTGAGAGAGGTTGTTATTTTGTTCCTTTAATTGGGACAAATGCAGATATTAAGCTAGAACATTTTGTTGATGGGTTGAAGCCGATGATTAGGCATGATGTTAGATTGGCAGAACCCGTACATTATAGATCAGCTGTGAATAAGGCCCTACGGGCAGAACAAGATTGGAAAGTAATTGAAGAAGAGAGATAATTGAAAAGACAAGCTTTTCAACAGAAGCACCGTAGGCAAAATAAGAAACCAAATAATAACCAGCAGGAGTCTCAAGAAAAAGGACCCTTAGTTGTTCAGCCTATCTCTGCTGTTTCTAATTTAGGGAATAGGCCTCCATGTCCAACTTGTAAGAAAAACCATTCAGGCCAGTGTCTTTTTGGCCAAAGAGTGTGTTATACTTGTGGTAAGCCAGGCCATATGTCTAGGGAGTGTTCCCAGAAGCGACCCCTTATCACTGGTAGAGCTTACATAATGACAGCTGAAGAAACCCCAGCAGATACCTCGGCGGCGACGGGTAAGATTTTGTTGCCAGTGTGTTTACATTAGCATTATTAGATTCTGGTCAACTTGTATTTTGTATCAGATAGGTTTGTTCAGAAATTGATATCTAACTTAGAAGAAATAGAAGTAGAGTACTGTGTTTAGATCCCTTTGAGTTAGAATTTACTGCTGATATGATACCAGAAGCTGTTTCAATTTTTAAGCCTTTGTATAGATTTCCATTAAGAAAAATGAAAGGATTAAAATATTAGTTCCAGGATTTGTTAGGCAAGAGTTTCGTCAGAACCAGTACTCAGCCCTGAAAAAACTTCGAGTTTTATATCCCGTATGTTTAGGATTGTTCATCTTCCGGTGAATGGTAATATCGGAACTTGACGCTATGTAATCGGTAGTTGTTAGTCGAATCGGTATAAAGTCTGATTGATAGACAACAGCTGATAGCGTAGCTGTCGTTTGATGTTGCAGCACCAAAGTTCATTTTTCAGCAATTGCATTCCATTGTTATGACCAGCAGCTGCACATTTCATTTCCAGCAGTTGCATTCTATCGATTGTATCCAGCAGTTGTACTATTTATGTTATTTCGCAACGGCATCGTTTCAATTAGTACGCTTGTTGTTAGTAAAATATCTTGCAGCTGGTTCCTATTTATCCCAGCTGGTTTCTTTCAGCCATACTCATGAACAGTAGAAATTTGTTTTGTCCCCAAATACTGTTCCATTTTGTTGCGTCTGATTTCATTTCAGCGATGCGTCTCTTATAGTAGAATTAGATACTCAGATAAGAACCTATTTAAGTAGCGTTAGATTTAAATTATGAAGAAGTTCTAGTAAAGATTCTTTTAAGAGAAATTATGTGGGAAAGTGATTCTGATTTGTAGAAAAGCTACCCAGATCTTTTAACTAAGAAATTTCGAGGAAGAAATTTTGTTAAGGGGGGTAGGTTGTAATGCCCAGATATTTTAGAGGCCACAAACTAGAAAGATATGAGATTGAGGGATTACAATGCTATATTATTTCGATCCATGAATAGATTCAGTTTCAGATTTCATGGAGCACGCTTCTTTTAGAATTTGGCATATTGAATTGAATGCGTTTCTTCCTTAGGTATTTACAAATCATATAAATAGGATCTTAAGCTGCTTCATGCATCATTACTTTCAAAAATCAAATCATATAAAGCGGTGCTCTCTCTCAAGAAGCCGAACAAAATACTTTCAAAGTGTTTTAAAGGAAACAGGCGGTGCGTTAGGAGTTGCTGGATTTCTACCGTGATTTGTGTTCAAGAATTCAGGCAAGTAAACTCTGTTTGTTGCTCACTCAGTGAAAGCATATATTCAATTATGTTTGCATGATTATATGAGATTTTAAAGAAAGGAAGATGGCTTCGGCTGTTCTTCAAAAAAAACCAGAAAGTTTATGCTCTGTTTTATGAAGGTTGCGTTTTACTGTATTTTTATTCAAGAGAAGTTTACAGAAAATGGTTTGATGATGTTCTTCTAGTTAATTCTTAAGTTTTCTTCAGAAATTCCATCGAAGTAGCTTACAAGTAGCTTATTCGATCATTTCCAGAAATTTCTTTAGATATTTTGAATTCTTCAGACGAAGGAAAACCATCGTCATTCACCTGGTTAAGTCTTAAAACTGGCTCTTATACCACTACTCATATTGCTTTGTCGAAAATATTCTAAGTATAGATTTCAGTTGCCGCATTGTTTGAGTTCAGTAGTTGCGACCAGCAGTCGCACTATTTCATGTTCAGCTGTTGTATATTTTATTGTTCAGCAGCTGATAGTTCGTTCGTCAATTGATAGTTGTTCATCAGCTGATAGTATGTTCATCAGTTGATAGTTTGTCCTCAGTTGATAGTTTGTTCATCAGCTATTAGTATTCAGCAGATGCATTTCTTTCATAAATTCAGCAGATGCATATTCAGCAGATGCATTTCTTTTGCTAAAACCAGCAGGTGTATTCCTTTGTTAACACCAGCAGGTGCATTCATTTATTAGAATTCAGCAACTGCATTCCTTTGTTAGAATTCAGCAGTTACGTTGTCTTTGTGACATTCAGCAGATGCACTGTTCACCAGCAGATGCATTCATTTTAATATTTCAGCAGTTGCTTCATTGTCTTTACGTATGGTTGTAGCGACTGATTTATGCGCTAACGACATCGTTTCACCTTACATTTATTTAAAAGACCTTGCAACTGGATTCTTGTCTTGCGACTGGTTTCCTATTCGTTGCGACTGGTACTATTCATTCAGCTGGTATTAGTCTTGCGACTGGTACTGTTCATTCTTCGTTTTCTTCAACAGATAACGAAATTTCAGAATTTGATTCCTTATTCAATTCCGAATCATTTCAAAGATAGTATTCGACTTA
>KV004596.1:40917-66853 GCA_001598015.1 Dorcoceras hygrometricum
TTTATTCATTTTTCATCTTCGCAAGCTTTACAGAGAAATCCTTTACAGTTCCAGAAATCATTAGACAAAAGAAAAACCAGTAATTCGTGCAAGAGAGAAAGAAAACAGATTTTAGAAAGAAAAGAAAGAGCAGAACGATGTTTTAGAAAATATTTTAAGTTATGACAACTAAGAGGGTCCCCAGAAGAAGGGTGAGTGCGCGGCTGACGAACCGTGTGCCCTTTCAACAGAGGAAGGATCAGGTGTATAGGTCGACGGATCTGTATATCCCTTCACCATGAGCCATAGAGCTAGAAACTGATATCAGGGGTTTGATCAAACGAATTGGACCAAAATGTTATGTTTTATGCTTTCAGTTTCTATCAGAATTCTCAGTTATATATATTTGCGCTTGTTCATTCCAAAAGTGTAAGCAGATTTCAGTTATGTATTCAGCTTCCAGTTTCAGTTTCTATTGCATGATTTTGCTATTCCAGATTTACCTGCTGAGCCTTTGGCTCACTAGTTTTCATTAAGTGCAGGTAATCAACAGTAAGAGCTGGAGGGAGATGATCAGAAAGGGAGGATGTGTTTATCGTGGACTTCTTCCGTTGTTCTTTTCAGATTTTGGTGTACAGAACTTTAGTTATAGTTTTGTATGTTAACAGATTTCTAGTTCCTTATTTTTGTAGAAATCTGTATGAACTTTTGGTGTAAAGATATATGCAAAGTCACTGGTATTTTATCAGCTGGTATATCAGTTCCGCGTATGTTTTAAGATCAGCAGAGGATTTAGTTCAGTGTTTTGTATACCCTTCCTGCTGATTTCCTTCACTTGTTACGAAACGTGTTTACCAGATTTTATTTCTACTTCCGCTCATGTCATTGATTTCCTTGTTCCGCATTTCAGCAGCAACAAATTGTGTTTATTCGCAATTTAGTCCAGAATTTTAGTAACGACTTTTATATTTATTAAGATCGAAATTTTTGGGTCTTTCAATTCGAACCCCAAATTTCTAAATTTATTTTGAGAAAAGTCCGGTCGTTACAACTCCAGTCTCCAAACTTGTATCAATCGAAAGCCCTAGTGAAGACGAGCCCAGCGCTACCAATCTTGCTCCAAACGGCGGCGGCAAACGACGTCAATCGACAGAAATATGGTTCGAATAAGCAGTATCAATCGAAGGTTATCTAGGAATAAGATAAGAAATCTAAGGTTCGAAATGCTCTAAGTGTCGATCAGCACTTGAATTTAAATCCCTAGTCAAAACTACAACAAAAGTCATAATCGACTAATTCAGATGTCTCACCAACTCAGATCTTGGTACAAAACAGCTTTCATTCTAAGCCAGAAGTCTCTCGTAACTAGCCTCAGCTGACACGAATCAAACTTTGCTACCCTCTACTAACGCAACAGCAAATGATGTCACGATAACTTATCAAAACGACGTAGCATCAAGTCCCGCTAGCGCTCCTCAGATCTTGGTCACTGCTGAATTCATCAATCAGCACCGTTGACAATAGTTGACATCTGAACGACTCTGAACAACTAACCATCGCTGACTTCCTCGCGCAAAAATTCACATCTGTTTACGCCCGCTAACAGATCCTTGTATCTAGCGCCACTTCTGAAAACACAATACGACGTCTCATTACCTCCAGCAACGCCACATCTGACCAACGCTCAAAACAACGTTTTGCTCCCTGCTTGCAACAACTCACGCAAACACACAAGGGAACAAATCTGAAAACCCGATACTCAGAAACTCAATTAGATAATTCAAACCAAATCTAATTAGCTAATAAATCGTACTTAGAAAATTCTAGTCCTCACATAAAGGAAGTCATCTGAACTGAAATCTTGCTAATGAAAAGACATATCGGGACATCAGATCCGAATCGCATTTATATATCGAGTGATTTATTGCCTATAAGCTCTCTGTTGGTCCTGGTGCTTGCTAGCATCTTATCTGAATTCAGTAATTTTCTTGTGAAGGGATATTATAGTCATACCATAATCTTGGTCCCTTCCTGGTTGACCGGGTCCTCTATGCCATAAGCCCTTAAAACTGAAAGATACATCCTTTAACTGGAATGAAATAGCTATTATACAATTCTCTTGATCGAATATTGTTTACTGAAACTGGTTGATTCACTCTGTGACAACCCAGACATTTAGCTCTCAGAAATAAAAAAAAATTCATATTTGGGACGGTCAACAGTCAACTCAGATCTGGGACGGTCGAACAGTCAACTCAGATCTGGGACAGTCAACACAGATTTGGACTGGTCAACTCAGCTTTGGAAGAGTCAACTCAGCTCACAAATTTCAGCAAGATGCTACACGCGTTACAAATCAGATTACATCAAGAAAGCCAATCGTAACTGTCGATTTAAAGAGATTAATGGTCAATTAAACCACCCAATTCAATCCCTACACTAATGCTCTTGTAACAGCCAGTTTAATGGCCATTAAATCTGAAATTCAAGTCTGTAACGACTGAACTTTTGAATCCCTGTTTCTACACCTATAAATACCCTGCTATGGCATCATAGGATCCACATTCATCCCGAATTTCAGTAAAATACCAGTAAACTCCAACGTTGAAACCCTGCACAAGCTGTATCCTAGTGTTGTACGAAGTTCACCAGATTTAGTACACCAGATTTGGCCTGAGCTGAATACATTCTCTGCCACCTTGAAACACAATAACTTCAGGAGACTATAAGTGGGCTTTTGCTATGTATATATATTCGTTTGAAATATTATATGGTATTCATGCTACATTATGTTTTGAATTATCATTCAAGCTTTCATTTCATGTCAAGTTCATGCTATGATCTATGTTCAGTTTTTAGCACTGATGTTTTCTATCGTAATATGGATCTACGGAATATTCCTCACTCTGAGTTACTAGGTGTAACTATGGCCTCGTCCCCTTAGAGGAGTAAAAATTAGAGACTGATCAGTAAACAATAGAAATGAAGCAAAATCAGTGTTACCTATTATATTCTGCTCTGTTCTGTTATACGCTCTGCTCAGTATATTAATCTGTTTATGTATATTTTGTTATGCCCGAATGGTTCCCCACTTGCTGAGTGTTTCCCCAAAACACTCATCCCTTACTTCTCCCACCCAGATAAAGACGAAGAACAGGTTGAAGAGGAAGAACAAGAGATTTTCTGGGGCTGGTGAAGATTTAATACTATTAATGTAATTTTCGCTTCCGCAAAACTTTGATTTCCTTTGCAGTTGTAAAGATGATTATTTTAATTATGTAAAAGACTGGTTTGAGCTATACTATGAGGCTTAATGTTTTACAATTTTATAATTGTTTAATATTTCCGATTTCATGAGTTTTGATCTCGGGGTGTGACATTTTAATGGTATCAGAGCTCATCAGGTTCATAATCCGACTGTGAAACCAAGTATGAGGTTTTGCAAGGTTCGGGATGAACTTGCAGATTTTCGCATGAGACCAGTGCTACCCCCTCCAAAAACAGTCCAACAAGTAAAACACACGACTATGTCATGACATAAGCCGCTTTTTGGCCAAATTCCTTCGTTTAGGCCTCCGAAAGCGCGTTTTTGCTATTTATGGAAAGTTTTGACACTACTATAAGTCCCCGTACGGAACTCCGATTTCAGTTCTATCAAATGTTCTGTAATCCCTATGACTACTCACAGTCTATGGAATAATCTCACAACTTTCTATTTTTGGAAATTTTTTTCGATTTTAGGAAATGGCCCCCTTTGCTCCCCATGCTCGTGCTGCTGCTGCCATTCGTATGAAGCAGATTGCCCTCGACAACCAAAGCCTCATGATTAGACGTCTTAGAGCAAACTAGCAACCGAGATACGAGAGTCAAATTCTATAAAGGAAGAACTGGAAAATAAGATATCCAGCCTGGAGAGAGAATTACAACTCAAGAGATGTGATAATCATGGTCTACGAAATACAGTGATCTTGTACCATAAAGACATCGATCGCCGTATCTCTCAGCTGGTTGAGGCTAAGAAAGAGCATAAGAATAACCAAATAGCATTAGAGGCCTCGCACACAACCATTGTCGGACTCACTGAAATAGGCATTTGCATGTCAAAGAAAATTGAAAGGATGAAGGCAAAGAAACAAGAGGCTAGAGAGAGCCATCTGGAGTGCCATCATAAGTTGCAGGCTCGTATCCATCAGACCGAAGATACGTCCAAGAGCAACACCTAATCATCGAGGCCCTAGTAGAGGAGAAAGCTAGCCTACTCCAAACAATCCAAGGTCTGCAAGAAAACAACAATGCTCCTTCTCCATTCGATGATGAATGGGAGGAAGAACCGGAAGAAGATCCGGAAGCAAAAGGGCTTGAGGATATTCCTGTAGGCGAGGGAGAGATTGTTAATGAATAGAAATTTTTTTTTTCGAATAAACCTTGTATTCAATTCATCCTTCTATCCAAAATTTCCTTATCCCTTCGTATTGTAGTATTCTCGTTTATTTCGCAATTATACGCACCCATCCTTAGTAAGATTTCCTATGGAAGAATATGACAGGCAATCGAAGAAGAGACAATAACAATGGAGGTGAAGGATCCTCCAATTCAAGAGGTGGTCTTAGCAGAGAAGACCTGATGGCAATAACTACATAGTTGCCACGATTCTCCAAGGGTTGGTCAATACCAACCATAACCAAGCTCCACCTCATACCCCTCCACCTCGTGGGACTAAGTACTACTATGAGTCCCTTCGCAAGAACAAAGCCCCCACCTTCGATGGGAACCATGACTCCGAAGTTGCCCAGACTTGGATGAAAAATATTTGAAAGGAAACTTCGACTACTGGAAGTCCCAAATGCTTTCAAAATAGATGTTGCAACACCACTCCTCGACGGCAAAGCTGGAAAATGGTGGTAAGCAGTCGAGCCAACCACGATTGAAACTAGACAAATCACGTGGCAAAGATTTCGGGAAGCATTCTTCAGACAGTACTTCCCAATGGAAGGTAGAATGCAACGGCTCAGCGAGTTTGAAACTTTCACCCAGACTGCTGACTTGTCGGTGGTAGAGTATACATCCAAGTTCAACTCATTAGGCAACTATGTCCCAACGATCATGGCAGATAATCCTCTGAAGATGCACCGATTCAAGAAGGGTCTGAATAGCCGTTTCCAGTCAGCCCTTGCAGTCTACCAAGCCACAAGATTTGAGGACTTAATGGGAGCTGCAATCCGAGCAGAGACTGACATACAGAGGTGGGAAGCTGACAACAAGAACAAACGCCCCCTCAATGCTCAGACTTCACACGGTGGGCCTAAGACCAAGCGGCCAGACCTCAACAACCGAAAATCATCACCTGCACCGAATAACCAAATGTTGGCACCTTGCACCTCTTGCGGTCATCATCATAGTGGAGATTGTCGCAAGTAGAGCGGTGCATGCTTTATGTGTGGAAAGTTGGGCCACCAAATTAGGGATTGTCCGGAACACCAAGGCCCAAAGCTTGCGTCGAGCAATGCGGCTCAGAACAAGCCAAGGCCTAAGGAGGATAAACCCAATGCTCGTGTGTTTGAAATGACACGGGAAGAGGCTGAAGACGTCAGTGACATGGTGGCAGGTACTATTTTTATCAACAAGCTGCCTGCTTATGTGTTGTTTTATTGTGGTGCTACCCATTCGTTCATATCTAGGAGATTTTCTAAGAAGTTAGGGCTAGAGCCTTGAATTTTATGTGAACCGTATAGAGTATAAACTCCTACCAACACTACCATTCAAACACATAAGATCCATCGGAACTGCGAGAGATATCCATAAACGACCATTCATTCTCTGCAAACCTGGTACAACTCAACATGGTCAACTTCGATGCCATCTTAGGGATGGATTGGCTATCTATGAACCATTGCACTGATAGATTGTCGAGGTAAGAGAGTGAAACTCCAAACCCCTGATCAATAGGAGCTGATATTTTATGGTAAGAACATGGAGCAAAAGTCCCTACTTTATGCTGCCCAAGCATGGACAACCATGAAGTCAGGAGCAAAAGTTTTCCTGGCAATGATCCACGAAGTAAAAGATGGAAACGAACTCAAAATATATTACATCCCAGTGGTGCAAGAGTTCGCAGATGTGTTTCCAGACGACCTACCTGGAAATGTGCCTAACTGAGAAAATGAGTTCGAAATCAACCTAGTTCCAGGAACGGCCCCAATCTCCAAGGAACCCTACCGGATGGCATCCGCAGAACCCAATAGCTCAAGGATCAACTACAAGAACTGCTAGACAAAAAGTAGATCAGACCCAGTGTGTCACATTGGGGATCTCCAGTGTTATTCGTCAAGAAGAAGGATGGAACTATGAGATTTTGCATCGACTACAAAGCGTTGAACAAGATCACAATCCAAATAAGTATCCTGTTCCAAGAATTGACGACCTCTTGATCAACTCAAGGAGCTACAACCTTCTCTAAGTTAGATTTGAGGTCAGGTTATCACCAACTAAAGATCAAGGCTGAGGATGTCCCTAAAGCTGCATTTAGAACAAGATATGGTCATTACAAATTCACGGTGATGTCATTTGGTCTAACCAATTCACCAGCAGCCTTCATGGACCTCATGAACCATGTATTCAAACCGTTCCTTGAAAAATTTGTGGTGGTGTTCATATACGATATACTCGTGTATTCACCCAGTGAAGAAGAGCACAAGGAACTTCTTCGAATTACCCTTCATACCCTCAGGGAGAAAAAAATGTACGCCAAGTTCAAGAAGTGTGAATTCTCGTTGAAAAGTATGGCATTGTTAGGCCATATAATTTCCGAAGCAGTAGTATCAGTGGATCTAAAGAAGGTAGAAGACATCATGGACTGGCCTATACCTAAGACAGTAACAGAAGTTAGAAGCTTCTTGGGATTGTCTGGCTATTATCGTAAGTTCGTAGAAGGCTTCTCTTCAATAGCCATACCACTCACTAGAGTCACCCAGAAGAACTCCAAATTCAATTGGAACGAAGAATGTGAAGCGAGTTTCAAAAAACTCTGAAGACAAAGCTTGCATCTGCCCCTGTTCTAACACTACGTGTAGGAGACAAAAGCTTTACTAACTACTGTGATGAATCTAAAGGAGGACTAGGGTGTGTACTCATGCAAGATGGCGGGGTGATAGCTTATGCTTCAAGGCAACTAAAAAAGCATGAACACAACTACCCAACCCATGAGCTAGCGGCGGTAGTTTTTGCTCTAAATATTTGGCGACACTACCTTTACGGGGAAAAATGTGAAGTATTCACCGACCATCAGAGCCTCAAGTATATATTCACACAGAAAGAATTGAACCTGAGACAGAGATGATGGCTCGAACTTTTAAAATACTACGACTTGATAATAAAATACCATCCAGAAAAAGCAAATAAAGTAGCCGATGCACTAAGTTGGAAGAAAATTAACAAGGTGATACTATCCTCACTCTCAGCTCAACCATGCCTCAAGGAATTGATCAAAATCAATCAGAATCGAGACCCTTCTCTGACAAAACTTAAGGAACAGTTCAATCAAGGGAAGGTGTCGGAATTTCAAGTAGACCAAAAGGGAATCATTTGGATGAACAGAAGATTATGTGTGCCCGATGTCGATAACCTCCATCAGGAAGTGATGTCTGAAGCACATAAATCCAAGTTCTCAAACCACCCAGGGAGTACAAAAGATGTATAGAGATTTGAAAAAACACTTCTGGTGGAATGGGGTAAAAAGAGATGTTGTTGATTTTGTTGCTAGGTGCCATGTATGCCAACAAGTCAAGGCAGAACATTAAATACCTGGAGGATTATTGCAACCACAGGAAATTCCAGAGTGGAAGTGGGAAAACATATCCATGGACTTCATAGTAGGTCTGCCGAAAACGAGATTAGGCCATGATGGACTACGGGTAATCGTAGAGAGGTTAACAAAGTCGGCGCACTTTCTGCCTGTCCATATGAACTACGGCTTGGACAAGCTCGCTGCCCTGTACATGTACAACATTGTCAGGCTACATGGAGTTCCAACTAGAATTCTGTCAGATAGGGACCCAAGGTTTGTATCTCATTTCTGGAAGAGCTTCCAAGAAGCCATGGGAAGTAAGGTTACCCTCAGTACGACTTACCATCCACAGACAGATGGCCAAACATAGAGAACCATCTAGACCCTAGAAGACATGCTACGGACTTGCACCTTTGAATTTGGTAGTAACTGGAGCGAACATATACCTCAAATAGAGTTTACATACAACAATAGCTACCACAGCAGCATATGAATGGCACCATATGAGGCACTCTATGGACGGAAATGTCGATCGCCGCTATATTGGGATGAGGTCGGAGAAAAGGCCATCACAAGACCTGAACTCGTCCAGGAGACAGTGAAAAAGGTAGCCATCATAAAGGAAAGACTGAAGGCAGCCTAGGATCGACAAAAAAGCTGGGCAGACTTAAAGAGAAGACCCTTGGCCTTCGAGGTAGGCGAAAAAGTGTATCTTAAGGTTTCTCCAATGAAATGGTTAGTCCGATTTGATAAGGCCGGAAAGCTGATCCCCGGTATTTCGGACCATTTGAAGTCTTGGAAAGAATAGGAACACTTGCCTACAGACTGGTATTACCACCCAGTATGTCAAAAATCCACAATGTCTTCCATGTCTCACAACTAAGGAGATATATCACGGATTCTAGTCACGTTCTCGATGAAGGGCCACTCCTTCTGGAAGGGAATTTTACCCAAGGTCAGAACTATGAAGAAATCCTTATTCGAATCATGGACACAAAGGAACAAGTGCTTAGACGAAGAACAATCCCACACGTCAAAGTCCAATGGTCCAACCACAACGAGAGAGAAGCCACGTGGGAAATGGAGGAGAAGATGCGTAGGCAGTACCCTTACCTATTCGAAAATTATGGGCCCAGTTTCGAGGACGAAACTCCTTTTAAGGAGGGAGGGATGTGAAAACCCAGAAATTTAGCTCTCGGAAATACAAAAAAAAAATTAGATCTGGGACGGTCAATAGTCAATCAGGTCTGGGACGGTCAACATCCAACTAAGATTTGGAACGGTCAAACAGTCAACTCAGATCTGGGACAGTCAACTCAACTTTGGACTGGTCAACTCAGCTTTGGAAGAGTCAACTCTGCTCACGAAATTCAGCATGCTGCTACACGCGTTACAAACCAGATTACATCTGGAAAGCCAATCGTAACTGTCGATTTAAAGAGATTAATGATCAATTAAACCACCTAATTCAATGCCTACACTAATGCTCTTGTAACAGCCAGTTTAATGGCCAATAAATCTGGAATTCAAGTCTGTAACTGATGACCTTTTGTATCCCTGTTTCTACACCTATAAATACCCTGCTACGGCATCCGAGGATCCACATTCATCCCGAAATTTTCAGTAAAATACCAGTAAGCTCCAATGTTAAAACCCTGCACAAGCTGTATCCCAGTGCTGTACGGAGTTCACCAGATTTCGTACACCATATTTGGCCTTAGCTGAATACATTCTCTGCCACCTTTAACCACAGAAACTTTAGGAGACTGTAAGTGGGCTTTTGCTATGTATATATATTTGTTTGAAATATTATATGGTATTCATGCTATATTCTGTTTTGAATTATCATTCGAGCTTTCGTTTCTTGTCAAGTTCATGCTATGATCTATGTTCTGTTTTTAGCACTGATGTTTTCTGTTGTAATATGACTCTACGGAGTATTACGCACTCTGAGTTACTAGGTGTAACTATGGCCTCGCCCCCTTAGAGGAGTAAAAATTAGGGACTGATCAATAAACCATATAACGAAGTAAAATCAATGCTATCTGTTATACTCTGCTCTGTTCTTTTATATGCTCTGCTCAGTATATGAATATGCTCGAATGGTTCCCCAAAAACACTCATCCCTTACTTCTCCCACCCAGATAAAGACGAAGAACAGGTTGAAGAGGAAGAAAAAGAGTTGTTCTGGGGCTGGTGAAGATTTAGTACTGTTAATGTAAATTTTTCACTTCCGCAAAACTTTGATATCCTTTGCAGTTGTAAAGACAATTATTTTGATTAGGTAAAATACTGGTTTGATCTATACTATGAGGCTTATTGTTTTACACTTTTATAATTGTTTAATATTACCGATGTCAAGAGTCTTGGTCTCGGGGCGTGACATCTATGAAACTCATTTTGTATTTAAAAACATTACTAAGTGTACAGTTGGGCTACGAGCTGATGATATACAGAAACCAGCTCGGAAGAGAAAACGGCTTATGAACGCAAAACTTCTTTGGCTAAAAAAAACAGATCACAAGCGTATAGAAAAGCTTTGGCTACATAAAACAGATCCCGGGTGTGGAAACAGATCACAGGCGTGAAGAACAGCTTTGGATAAGAAAATAGCTTACGAATAGGAAAAATAGATCTGGTTATAAGAAAACATCTTACGCGTAGTAAAACAGATTTGGTTCTACGCAACAATGCAAAGGCTACAAGCCCAAAGTAAAATAGTACAGCATAAACATGCATCAAGTACAACAAACACAAATGCACAATACAAACAATACAAGTACTAATAGACTGCCAACTATATAGGTCTAAGCATCACCCGGGACATCCCACCCGAAGTGATACCAGTGCATATAAATATTATACATAACTGGGACACTCTAACCACCTCCTAGGGCACCTCCAGCCGCGCCAACTCCACGACCAGCTGAGAAACCTGGGAAATCTGAATAACAAAAAGGCAAACAAAATAGATCGAGCCCCAGAGGGACATGGGGTCAAACCCCAGTACGGAGAGCAACTATAAATCAGCAATGAACAGCAAAGATAAAATGCAGATTCTATGCATGAAGAACAGGAAAACAGCCAAAGACTACAACCCAAGAAGGGAGCCAAGGAGCATCAAGCACAGCTCAACAGAATCTGCAACGAATAGTGGCCACTGGTGTGTGTACAATCATACGGGAATTACCCGCTCATCTTTACACCACACCCGAATACCAGATGCATCAAACAGCTCAAGCTGCCGTTGCCCAACTCATGAACTGTGGTAGTTAACCACTCAGCGCATGAGGGCTAACAGATCCCAGCAGGGAGATGAGAGTGCGGTATTGCCGCTCGCCCTTGCATCCTTGTAAGAAAACAGAGCAACAACAACAAGGCATGGCTGCAACAGCTGAATGGAATATGCGTGTATGCAACAGCTAACAAAACAGATAGCATGAAACATATGCAACATCAATCATACACGGCAATTCACACACAGGGAGATGAGAGTGCGGTATTGCCGCTCGCCCTTGCATCCTTGTAAGAAAACAGAGCAACAACAACAAGGCATGGCTGCAACAGCTGAATGGAATATGCGTGTATGCAACAGCTAACAAAACAGATAGCATGAAACATATGCAACATCAATCATACACGGCAATTCACACAACAAAAACCTCACAATTTATCCAATCCGTAACCACGCTGAATTACAAGCTCCAAATCCGTACCTCGATATTTTGTGCAACAATTACCACACACGGGGTCCCGAGAAATCTGATATATAACCTAAACGAAGCGACAAAGCATAATTCTAAAGGGACGCTATACACAAAACTCACGGCTGGGAGCTACAACTCAAACCAGCAATTATCCTACCTAACAACTCAACAGGAAGCTCAAATCAAAGCCTAAGGTAAGATCTTATCAATTAATCGAAGAGCTACCTGAAACAGCGAACGCACGGCTACTGGTTCTGCTTCGTGATCCTACTTCCAGCATACCACAGCTTCCAAAAGTGGTATCAATCGAAAGAGCAACTCTCAAGGAGTGCAGCGCCATCGGTCTTGCTCAAAACAGATACAGGAAACGACTGGAATCGACGGAGAAAATCTAAGGTGAACAGTGCTTAGGGTTCGCGACAGAGAACGATAATCGGGGAAAATATTCTAAGTATGGGATCTCATGCCAAATCGAAGACCAAGTCTTCTAATAAATACACTACTCAACAGCTGGTAGCAGCAGGAACAGATTCCATCAACAAAACAGTCGTCATCGCTGTCAACAACGCTAAGGCTAAACGGCGTCGCACCAACTTAACCAAACGACGTCGCACAGGAACACGTCACCTTGCTATCAACAGCTAATCAACAAACCAGCAGCTGCAACGCATCAGATCACTCAACAGTAGATGCCTAATATAACCAGCAGTTGATACAAAGTGCTCCACTCAAAACGCTGTCGTTCCAACTTAACTAAACGGCGTAGTTTCGATACCCACTAAGAAACATGGTAAAAAACCAACAGCTGGTTTCTGTTCACAAAACGTCGTCGCTTCAGAGAGGGACATGTCACCACAGGACACGTCACTCGCTAGCCACTGCTGATCGCTAACCAACAGCTGATCACTGGCAACAGCTGGTCTATCGCAACAGCTGGATACGTGCTAATACACCAATGACTGAAATCCACGTCAGCATTGCTGCTGCTTCCTACCAAAACGCAACAGCTGGTTTCTGTTCACAAAACGTCGTCGCTTCAGAGAGGGACATGTCACCACAGGACACGTCACTCGCTAGCCACTGCTGATCGCTAACCAACAGCTGATCACTGGCAACAGCTGGTCTATCGCAACAGCTGGATACGTGCTAATACACCAATGACTGAAATCCACGTCAGCATTGCTGCTGCTTCCTACCAAAACGCAACGACTAAAATCTAAAGAAGCATTGCTGCTCCAACTGATTCCTACTACTACTGCTGATATCTTTTCAACTGCTGATTCCAACACTTAGGCAATTTCGATGACTTCCACACACACATCTACTACCAGCTAGTTTCAACCCAAGCAACACATTGATTGCGAAAACACCGGTCTCACATCTCTCCCCCACTAAAACACGATTTCGTCCTTGAAATCAACAAGTCCAGGAAAAACCCACCTGAACCCAAGAGTTCAAGATAACTGAGCAAACAACTACTGCAATTTGATGCAACACTCACGCAAACAGATGCGGCCACTCATGCTGCATCTTTTCTTCTCGCTCCCAGGTAGATTCTTCCCTACCATGTTTGCTCCATTGCACCATAACCAAGGGAATGGTTTTATTCCTCAACTGTTTTTCTTTTCTGTCAAGGATCCGTAAGGGATATTCAACGTAACTCAACGTATGATCTAGCTCAACCTCGTCAGTTCTCAGCACATAAGACGGATCTGGCTCATACTTCCTCAACATGGAAACATGAAAGACATCATGTAGAGAAGACAATTCTGGTGGCAACGACAGCCGATACGCCAAAGAGCCAATCCCCTCAACGATCTCATACGGTCCAACATAACGAGGGGCTAACTTTCCCTTGTGTCCAAAGCGCATAACACTGCGAAACGGAGAAACTTTAAGGAAAACCTGATCACCAACCTGAAACTCTAGAGGTCGACGCCTCTTATTTGCATAACTGGCTTGGCGATCCTGAGCCTCTTTCATCCGTTGACGAATCAGATCCACACGATCCTTCATCTGATGCACAAATTCTGGGGAAGACAACTGCTTCTCCCCCACTTCTTCCCAACACACAGCGATCTGCACTTTCTACCATACAAAGCCTCAAACGGCGCCATACCAATCGTCACTTGGTAGCTGTTATTGTAGGAAAATTTAACCAAAGACAACGCGTCTTGCCAGTTACCACCAAAATCTATCACAACAGCTCTTAACATATCCTCCAACGTGTGGATAGTTCTCACATATTGACCATCTGTCTGGGGGTGATACGCTACACTCATATCCAATCTGGTACCCAAATCTGCTTGCAAACTCTTCCAAAACCTGGAAGTAAACCTTGGATCTCGGTCTCAACAATCGAACAGGCACACCGTGAAATTTACCACAAAATCTACGTACAGTTTCGCCATTTTCTTCAACGACAACGTCATTCCATAGGGAATAAAATGTGCAGACTTCGACAATCTGTCGATTACAATCCAAATCACATCGCTACCTCTGCTGGAACGAGGAAAATGCGACACAAAATCCATCGCTATGTGCTCCAAATTCCATTGGGGCACTTCCAAACTCTGCAATTGACCACCGGTCTCATCCTTTCAGCCTTAACCTGCAGACAGTTCAAGCAACGAGCCACGAAACCAGCAACGTCACTCTTCAAACCGGCCCACCAGAAGTGCGGCTTCAACGCATGGTACATCTTCCGTGCACCAGGATGAACACTGTGTCTACTGCAATGCGCTTTTCTAAGGATCTCCTCCCGAAGATCCATCAGATTGGGCACAACCAACCGACACAGAAACGTAAACAACCATCAGACGAGACAGAATAGTCCTCAAGCTGACCAGCCTTGACCTTCAACTTCAAATCGTGGATTGAAGGATCTGTCCTATGAGCCGCTCTAATGCTCGAAATAATCTGTGGCTCAACTTGGAAAGAAGAAACCACAACATAGTCCTCAGCTGGGTAAAACCTCCAACCTGTAGTGCTATGATTCTCACAGTCCTTAGAAATATATAGCGACACAAGCATCTTTTCCGGAGCCTTCCTGCTCAGAGCATCAGGAACTACGTTAACTTTCCCAGGCTGGTACTTGATCTCGCAATCGAAATCCTTTAGCAGCTCCATCCACCTACACTGTCTCATATTCAAGTCAGGCTGCGAAAACAGATACTGAAAACTCTTGTGGTCTGAATACACCACAAACTTCTTGCCATACAAATAGTGGCGCCAGATCTTCAACGCAAAGATCACAGCTGCTAGCTCCAAATCATGAACTGGGTAACGAGTCTCATGCGGTTTCAGCTGCCGTGAAGCATACGCAATGACCCGTCCATGCTGCATCAACACACAGCCCAATCCATTGAGCGAAGCATCAGAACAAACGACGAAGCCACCTGAACCAGACGACAAAGCCAACACAAGCGCAGTAGTCAACTTCTCCTTGAGCAATTGAAAATCATTCTCGCATTGCTCAGTCCAAACGAACCATTTGTCTTTCTGAGTCAACTGAGTCATCGGCCTAACGATACTAGAGAAACGCTCTATAAAACGACGGTAATAGCAAGCCAGACCCAAGAAACTACGAACCTCAGACACATTCCTAGGTCTCTCCCAGTTCAAAACAGCATCAACCTTACTGGGATCCACAGAAATGTCATCCGCTGAAATAACATGACCCAAAAAAATGATGCGATCCACACTTAGCATACAACTGCGAGTCTCTCAACGTCTGAAGAACAACTCTCAAATGCTCCTTGTGCTCCAAAGGAGTCTTCAAATACACCAAGATGTCGTTGATGAACACGATTACAAACTGATCTATAAACTCTCGGAAGACTCGTTCATCAAATCCATGAAGAATGCAGGAGCATTGGTCAACCCGAAAGGCATTACCAGAAACTCAAAATGCCCGTACCTAGTACAAAAAACAGTCTTCGCAACATCTTGATCTCTAACTCTCAACTGATGGTACCCTGAACGTAGGTCGATCTTCGAATATACAGCAGAGCCTTGCAACTGGTCAAACAAATCGTCGATACTCGGAAACGGGTACTTATTCTTAACAGTAACTTTGTTCAGCTGACGGAAGTCAATGCACATTCTCATTTTGCCATTCTTCATCTTGACAAACAAGATAGGCGCTCCCCACGGCGACATGCTAGGTCTGATAAAACCTTTCTCTAGCAAATCATCCAGTTTTACCTTGAGCTCTCTCAACTCAGCAGGCGCTAAACGATATGGTGCACATGAAATCGGAGCTGTACCAGGAACCAACTCAATGCTAAAGTCAATCTCCCTCTTCGGAGGAAAACCAGGGATCTCCTCCGGAAACACATCAGGATAATGACGCACCACTGGAACGTCGCCGAGATGCACATGCGAAGAAGAAGATGCATCCACCGCGTAAATCATAAAACCAGCGTTCTCCACCGACAACAAGCTGAACATCTCCATCGCTGAGATCAATGTAATCTTCGACTTGGAGTCAGCATCGTAGAAATTCCATTTCTCACCTGACTGAGGCCTAGAACGCACGATCCCATGGAAACAATCCACGGAGGCCCTATAACTGGACAACACGTCCATTCCCACTATGCATTCAAAATCCCACAACAACAAACGAATCAAATTCGACACTAGCACATGCTCACCGAAACTCAGAACGCCATTCAACAAAACCTCTTGCGAGTACAAGCTTGCACCGCCAGGAGTAGAAACAAACACAACATCGTGCAAAGAAGTGGTATGCAGACCATGCTCGACCACAAATGCGTCAGAAATAAACGAATGTGATGCGCCAGTGTCAAACAACACTAGTGCAGGAAAATCAAAGACAAGGCACGTACCTGAAATCACCCTGCTCGGCGTCTCCTCCGCTTGCTCCCTAGTAATAGCGTTCACTTGAGCATGTTGGGGTCCAGATAAATGCTGCTGAGACGAATGTCCGAAACGCGACGGACTAGGCAACTGGAACGGTCTAAACTGCATCTCTCCAACCCTAGGTTGCGGAAACTGAAGGGAACGACCCCTAGATGATCCTCCTCGACAATGAGGTGGGGCTGTGGCTTGCTGCAATCCTGCCGACAGACACACCCTCGTGAAATGCCCATACTGTCCATAGATATTACAAGAGCCCTGCACACCAACGCGCTGAGTCGACGGATGCTTGCCTCCACAGTATCCACAAACTCTGCCCTAGAACCAATGCTACTAGAGCTGCCAGAACCAGAAGAACCAGAACAAGACTTCTTGTTAAACTGATGGCCACGAGGTCGAAACCTCTGACGGCCAGACTGCCGAGCCAACTGCTGTTGCTGCTGCTGGGGTTGATGAGATGACTACGAAGACTGAGAATACTGCGCTCCCTGAACAGTGGGACGACCACCCTGAGCACCCTGAGGTCTAGCACGCGACCTTCGGCTCCGCAGACCTTCCTCGATATAAATAGCGCTATCCACAGCCTCTGCATAGCTCTTTGGTTTGCCCGACAAAACCAAAGTATACAGCTCTTCGTTCAAACCCTCAAGAAACTTGGTCTTCTTGGCCCTCTCACGGCCAACAACATCGGGACATACGCCAAAAGAGAAGAAAACAACCTATCATACTCTCGCACAGACATCGTACCTTTCTCCAAATGATCGAACTCTCGCTCACGAGCGTTCACATACGACTTCGGGACATACTCATGCCAAAAGGCAACATAGAAACTATCCCAAGTAATCTCCACACCTGTCTCCTCTAGCGTCCTTGAAGCGCCACGCCACCAACGCTCCGCACTCTTCCTCAGCTGGAAGGTTTCCAAACTTAACCAAAGCACATCATCGTACTGAACATGATCGAACAAACCAGTGACGTGCCGTAGCCACAAATCCGCATCCTCTCTAGACTCGTCACCGTCAAAGATCTGGGGACTCATTCGTTGGAACCTAGCCATCACAATCTCCATGCTCTCCACACGGGTTGTCAAGTCGTCAAATTCATCCTCCACTCGCCTACGACGACCACGGGAAGGGAAACTATGTTGATCCTCGTTCTGACCTCCAGACTCGTCCTAAAACTTCCCTCTACCTCTACCCCTACTTCTAGGCGGCATCTTTCTACGAAGGCACTAAACAGGATAAGATAACACAGAACAAGTACAACATAGATAGAACATATCAAAACAATATGCAACACATAAATAACATAGTCAACCACAAACAACACACAACACTGTGCCTAGACTCAAGTGAGATCAAAGAAATCGAGCTTATCCCAGCTTAAGCTCTGATACCAAAACTGTCAGGCCTCGTGCTCACATCAGAGATCAACCACGCAACCACTAGCGGAAGCAACTAAAAAGTGGTTAAAATTTTTGCTTTTGGCCTGACAGAAATTAACATAATTTAAAATACGATAATACTCAAAATATATCCCATTTACGCAGCAATGCAAAGGCTACAAGCCCAAAGTAAAATAGTACAGCATAAACATGCATCAAGTACCTGACAACAACCACAACTGCACAATACAAACAATACAAGTACTGATAGACTGCCAACTATATAGGTCTAAGCATCACCCGGGACATCCCACTCGAAGTGATACCAGTGCATATAAATATTATACATAACTCGGACACTCAAACCACCTCATGGGGCGCCTACAGCTAGGACAACTCCGCGACCAGCTGAGAAACCTGGGAAACCTGAATAACAAACAGGCAAACAAAACAAACCAAGCCCCAGAGGGACATGGGGTCAAACCCTAGTACGGAGAGCAACTATAAATCAGCAATGAACAGCAAAGATAAAATGCAGATGCTATGCATGAAGAACAGGACAACAGCCGAAGTATAAAACAGAAGAAGGGAGCCAAGGAGAATCAAGAACATCTCAACAGAATCTGCAACGAATAGTGGCCACTGGTGTGTGTACAAGCATACGGGAATTACCCGCTCATCTTTACACCACACCCGAATACCAAATTCATCAAACAGCTCAAACTGCTGTTGCCCAACTCATGAACTGTTGTAGTTAACCACTCGGCGCATGAGGGCTAACAGATCCCAACAGGGAGATGAGAGTGCGCTATTGCCGCTCGCCCTCGCATCCTGGTAAGAAAACAGAGAAACAACAACAAGGCATGGCTGCAACTGCTGAATGGAATATGCGTGTATGCAACAGCTAACAAAAGGGATAGCATAAAACAATGCAACATCAATCATACATGGAAATTCACACAACAACAACCTCACAATTTATCCAAGCCATAACCACGCTGAATTACAAGCTCCAAATCCGTACCTTGATATTTTGTGCAACAACTACCACACACGGGGTCTCGAGAAATCTGATATATAACCTGAACGAAGCAATAAAGAATAATTCTCAAGGGACGCTAAACACAAAACTCACGGCGGGAGCTACAACTCAAACCAGCAATTATCCTACCTAACAACTCAAGAGGAAGCTAAAATCAAAGCCTAAGGTAAGATCTTATCAATTAATCGAAGCGCTACCTGAAACAGCGAACGCACGGCTACTTGTGCTGCTTCGCGATCCTACTTCCAGCCTACCACAACTTCCAAAAGTGGTATAAATCGAAAGAGCAACTCTCAAGGAGTGCAGAGCCATCGGTCTTGCTCAAAATAGAGACGGGAATCGACGGAGAAAATCTACGGTGAACAGTGCTTAGGGTTCATGACAGAGAACGATAATCGGGGAAAATATTCTAAGTATGGGATCTCATTCCAAATCGAAGACCAAGTCTTCTAATAAATACACTACTCAACAGCTGGTAGCAGTAGGAACAGATTCCATCAACAAAACAGTCGTCATCGCTGTTATATCAACCAGCAGTTGGATCTCTCAACAATGCTAAGGCAAAACGGCGTCGCACCAACATAACCAAACAACGTCGCAGAGGAACACGACACCTTTCTATCAACAGCTGATCAACAAACCAACAGCTGCAACGCATCAAATCTCTCAACAGTAGATGCCTAATATAACCAGCAGCTGATACAAAGCGCTCCACTCAAAATGCTGTCGTTCCAACTTAACTAAACGACGTAGTTTCGATACCCACTAAGAAACACGCTAACAAAACCAACAGCTGGTTCCTGTTCATAAAACGTCATCGCTTCAGAGAGAGGGACACGTCACCACAGGACACGTCACTCGCTAGCCACTGCTGATCGCTAACCAACAGCTGATCACTTGCAACAGTTGGTCTCTCGCAACAGATGGATACGCGCTAATACACCAACGACTGAAATCCACGTCAGCATTGCTGCTGCTTCCTACCAAAACGCAACGACTAAAATCTAACGAAGCACTGCTGCTCCAACTGATTCCTACTACTACTGTTGATATCTTTCCAACTGATAATTCCGACACTTAGGCAAATTCTATGACTTCCACACACACATCTACTACCAGCTGGTTTCAACCCAAGCAACACATGATTGAGAAAACACAGGTCTCACAGTAAGCTTCGAAGCAAGAATTTCAGCTGGGAAGGTCACTCAGCTTTGAGAAACCCAATCAGTTTAGCAAATAATCACGCAGTCTGATCAAGGAAAATATGCTAGATCTGCTTAGAAAAGAAGATACTGCCCCAGCTCAGACAGTCCCTAAGCAAACTAGCTCAGCTTATCAAATCGGAAAATAGTCCCAATCAAATCACCACGCCTATCTGTTCAGAGTCAATGTCCAGAACCTTTACAACACATGAGAAAACAAGAGGCTTATCTTTGTTTATCTTATCTTAAACCTGTACAACTCAGTATTTTCAAAACAAAACTTCTTTTGCTTAAAGATAACTGGTGAGTTTCCTCAAAAATAAAGCATCAAAGCAGTGAATCCATAGCTTATACATAAACATGAACTGACGAACTGAAACATGCATCAGGCAAGCATACAACAGAACAACGAAAAAATATATGTTTTCCATATGCAACAAGAATCAATTTTTACTTGCTTGAGCTGATAATCACACGAACATATGGCCTTGGCTGGAAATCTTCTCAAGCAAACTCTACGAGCTTCTGGTTTTAAGATAATGAAAGATTTTCTTGTAGACAAAATGATCTCTAGAACTCATGTAAACAATCATATATGGGATTATGATTGGTAGTAGGTGAAAGTCACTCGAGTATGCATGGGGGAGCTGTACCTTCTTCTTTAAAATTTGATAAAAGCCCCATGTTACCGTTTTAAATTTTCTTTTTGAAACTACGGAAATCATTTTTATAAAAACTAATCTCCTATTCAAAAGAATTTTATTTAAAAGAAAAACTGCTCCAGCTCGGGATTGGGCTTGGGGCGAAATCCTTCTAGAAACCATCTGGGCCGTGCTTCTATGCTGGAAGAAAATAAATCAGTTTAAAAAACTGAAACTTGCTTGAACTGAAATCTTTTTGTTCGAATATCAAATCGGTCCTTCAAATAAAAATACTAATAATTGTGGTCCTATGGATTTTGGGGCATACAAAAACTCTTACTGTTCACTGAAATTATCATCTTCGATTCACTACAGTAGACGGCGTAGCTTGGAGCAAGACTGGTGGTGCTGAACTCCTCTCTTCAAGATCGTCCTTTCTACACCACTTATGGAGGCTTTGTTAGTTGGAAGAGTGAGCATGAAGTACTCCCAATGAACTGGTGGTTCGTGTCTCAGGCCGGTTGGTTCTTTCGTTCAGGTAGCGAGTACTCCCAATGAACTGGTGGTTCGTGTCTCAGGCCGGTTGGTTATTTCGTTCAGGTAGCTCTTTCGAGTGAGTGTTATATCCTACCTTACAATTCATTTTGGACTAGTTATGGCATTGGAAGGGTAGGATATAACTGGGTTGAGATGGTAGCTCCCTATTCTAGTTTTCTGTGGTAGCGACCTTTGAGCTATTTGTTGTTTGGTTTAGCAGGTTTCAGCTCTATGTTGTTCGATGTCTTCGTCGTGGTAATGGTAGCACAGAAGTTAAGGTACGAGTCTAAGCTTATAGTTACAGCTTTGGTGTTAAGTATGAGAACCTATAGTGGCTGTGTGAGATGTGGCCGTAGCACGGTTATGTGCGTGCTATGTCGAGGTAAGCTTCTGGACCCTGTTAGGCCTGTTGTGGCCCTGCTATAACTTTTTGTGCATGTGTTGGGTTGTATTATGCAAGCTATAGCTTTTATGTGTGGGCTGTGTAGCCGCGCTCTCTGCTTGTGGTGGCTATAGGCCTCATATCTGTGAGATATGTGCTATGTTTAGCGTCACATGATTTTCCTGGTATGTTCTGCCCTACATGCTTGTTAGAGTAGATGCCCAACTAGCCAACTTGTGGCGTGTGGGTTTATAGACTCTTGTATATGACAATCTTTATATATGATATTCGCATTTACTTATATGGCATTCTTTACTTTCATTGTGTTGTATGATGATTAACAATTGCGTTGAGTAAAGACCTAGAATGCACTAAAGTGTATGTTAGATGTTATATTGGGTATGACGGCTATCATGAAACACATCTAATAGTCACTGTGTATTCTGAACATGTTCCTAGTCGATTGGGCCATCAAAATGAGGATAAGGCCGCACGAGTTCGAGACTAGTATCTGCGATGCGAAGTACCATGTTTCATTGGTAGGGAACATTGTGATGTTCTGAGCATGCAGATAGATAGTGACTCATTGAGACTCTACATGATAGGCGTCTCACTTTGACCCGTTTGCCGACTCACTTGGGGTCATCAGGCGGCGGGATTGGGTGAGACCCCGATGCATGTAGGAGTCGATGCATCATTGTCGAGGATTCACCGCTCGTAGACATGCGTGGATATCCTATGCTATCTGAGGGGATAATAGTATATAAATCTCTGGCCAGAGTACTAGAAGTGTTTTAGGTAAATGTGTTTACCTAGTTACACTCGCGATGTCACTATTTGATCTCCAATATGTATGCATACCTATCGGATCTATAGAGACTCTCGATTTACCAATGGTCGTTGATCTGATCGGGATATATGGATTGAAAGGACCGTACCGTACGCTAACCACGACCAACTGGTTCTTGCAGGCACTATCAGTGATACCTAGGGGATCATGGGGATGTTAAGACGATGGCCATGCGTAATGTTAGGATAAAATTTATAGTTTTGGTGATAACAAAGAAAAGAAAAGATTTAGAATTAAATGATAATATTCACGATGAACAACATTGCTGACAACAGTGATTAGCTCAAGCTAAAGTCATAAGTTTCGAATTGATCAAAATCAGATCTTGGAACAGTGGAGTTATTGATTTGGATATTCGAGTTTTGATGAAGTAATTGAGAGAAGAGATATCTGCCAACAACTCGTGTCCACTGTATCGTAATGGCATACGCAAACAGCAACGGGAACAGTGACTCGTTCTACCAACAGAAAGGGCAGTATACATTGATAAGTTTGCTCGACAGATCTTGGAATAGTACTACTTATTGACGTCTGACTTCGCTACATTATTGTCTTTGAAAACAGTACAAGTATCTATCGACAGCTCTTTGTAAACAGTTAGCTCAACACGACATCGTTTGCCTCAACGGATCTGGTGACGTCAGCCACAGGAAAACACTAGACATCATGACGTCACCATCATATTCAGCTTCAACGATCTCAACAGACATGATGACGTCAGCAGTGCTAAATCTTGTAAATGGAAAGATATGATGACGTCATCAGCACTGATATTTGCAAATGGATACCGCGACAAAATCTCTCAACAGTAAGGAACTGTTCATTCGTCTTCTTCAAGGAAAGATCTGTCGATAGAAATAATTTCAGGCGCAAGCATAAAGATGATTCAAATTCGATCGTATACTCATTTGGAAAAGATCGATGACCAAAACAAGAATCACTCATACCGCCTGAAATTAAGGAGACGAGATTTGTGCTATCTTTGGAAAAATAGTACACATTGGCAGAGGCGATTTCAACGGGAGCGCACACATATGGAAATGATACTCGCATCCCTGATGAAACGCAATTTGCCATATAATGAATCAAGATTGACGGCGTTCTACTGTCAGGAATTCAAAAAGGATTTGTTGCCTTATCTGGATTCATCGACCGTTGAACGAAGATTATAAATAGCAGACATTTTGCATTGAAGAACAATCCTTGCCACTGCTATTGCAAAAACGCTGTCAAAATACTCCCAGAGCTTACTCTTCACTGAACGCATTCAAAGCTCAAGCACTCGAAGAATATTCATTTTTGATCTTCATTGTTATATCTTCGAGTGTCACTCTCTGGTTCACATTATTGAATCAAGATCTTTGTCTTAGAAACCAGAGATTTTACAGTACTCACAAAGTGTATTCATTGTTGTATTTGATTGAGTCTGTAACAAACGAGCTTCTCAAAAAGCCGTTTGAAAACACTAAAGTGTTGTAACCAGCAGCTGCGTCTGCTTGGATTGTCGTTGTGAGATACTAGGAGTTCTCGTAGCTGCGGGTTACGGGATTGGGTGTTTGTAGAAAGGCTACTCTCATCAAAGTCTTCTAGTGATACCTTCCGAGGAGGAAGAAGGGGAGAC
Organism: Dorcoceras hygrometricum; assembly: GCA_001598015.1. NCBI lineage: Eukaryota > Viridiplantae > Streptophyta > Magnoliopsida > Lamiales > Gesneriaceae > Dorcoceras > Dorcoceras hygrometricum. Next base: position 64,927 of record KV004596.1, read on the forward strand.
GTAGGACATTGAAGTCCGAACTTCCAGAAACAAACTCTGATCTCTATCTTTTACATTACGCACTATTTTATTACTTGTGTTTATTTACTGTTCACAAATCGATCGGTCGTTTTCCGCACATATATTGTTGGCCGAGAAGTTTGAATATAACTGAGATATTCTTAAGTCTGGTAACTCGGACTTAAGTTAAGCAAAAAGCTTGCAAAACATTTTAAAAGAATTTTCGAAAATCGAAGGAGTTCATTCAACCCCCCCCCTTCTGAACTCCTACTTACTTAGTGATCCTATTTCTGGGACCATCAAGTGGTATCAGAGCAGGCAATCTCAGTTATTGAACAGTATTTGTTTCGTGCTTCATTATACATATGAACATGTCTATCTCACACAACAAAATTCCTTTGTTTTCGAGGGAAGAGTACGACGACTGGAAGATTAGGATGCAAGCACATCTGGCGGCCATGGATGATGACATGTTGTATGTCATCACGGAAGGACCGTTGAAAATCACGAAAGCTAATCTTGCTGTTGCCGTAACAAGTGGCGAGCCTAAGTTTGTTCCAAAAACCAGACAGGAGTACACGAATGAAGATAAGAAAAAGGCAAACCTCGATAACGTGGCCAAGGACATCTTATTCAAGACGCTGGACAAAGATAAGAACATGTTTAGCAAAGTCAAGAACTGCATGACTGCTAAAGACATATGGGATAAGCTAATCCAAATATGCGAAGGAAGTGATGAAACGAAAGAGAACAAGCTGACAGTGGCGCAGCAGAAGTACGAGTCCATTAAGATGAAGGACGGGGAAACTATGACTGAATTTGATGAAAGATTCAGTGCCATTGTGATCGAGTTAAATAGTCTGGGCAAACAATACAGTAACCGGGAGTTGGCTCTGAAAGTGATGAGAGCATTACCTAAAGAATGGGACGTAAAGACGATGGCCATGAGGGAGTCCAAGGATCTGAACAAGATGGAGCTCCATGACTTATTTGCAAATCTAAAGGCCTATGAGTTTGAGCTCGAAACCAGATCAGAAGCACCTTCAACACCCCAACCTACAAAATCTCTTGCTGCTACAACTGTTGAACAGTGCTCACCCAGCACTAGCAAGTCTGCTGACCAGCTCAGCGACGATGTTATGTCCCTCTTCGCAAAGAAGTTTGGGAAATTCATGAGAAAATCCTTTCGCCCTTCCTCTCCCTACAATAATTTTAATAAATCTGATAAAGCTACTTCCGATTTAATATGTTATAACTGTGATCGTCCAGGTCATTTCGCTGCAGAGTGCAATAGACCTAAGAGAGATAATAGACCCAGGCGAGATGACAAAAGAACCGACGATCGATACAAAAAGGAGGAAAGATACAAGCGTGACGAGGAAAATGATGAAAGAGAAGTTGACAGGTCCAAGGACAAGTCCAAAGAGAAACTCAAGGAAAGATCAAAGGACCGACGAATGAAGACCAACAACAACAAGAAATTCAGTCGACGAAACGACCGCAAGGTGTTGATGGCTGAAGAAAGCACGAAGAGCTGGGCAGATTCAGACTCAGAAACATCCAGCACCAGCTCATCCTCAAGTGATAGTGAACAGGAGGAGGTTCACTGCTTCATGGCGAATCATACTGACGATGACGAGGTATTCGACTTTGCTAACTCTGAATTCACACGTGAGGACCTAGTTCAAGCACTGAATGATATGGTCCATGAGTACAAAACTCTGTCTCACACATTCGAGGAAATCAAAGCTGAAAACGCAAGTCTAAAAAATAGCTCAGCTGAATCAAGTTCTGATGAGCTTGAAGATACTGACAGCTTAAAGACTGAGTTGAGTAGGCTGAAGATAGAGAATGATTTGTTGAGAAATGAAGCCAGCAAGCTCAAGGCTGAAGTCGATAAATTAACTGAAGAAATGAGCTCCTGGAA
>KV004596.1:85522-110007 GCA_001598015.1 Dorcoceras hygrometricum
AGGTTTGTATGTCGTAGGGGGAACATGGTCTATGTGTTGATAAGCGTGAAGTCACTTGAACAGGAGAAATCTATCAACAGATATCTCATGTACACAATTGATGCTTATTTGTTAACATATTCCTCTCCATTCTACGCAATATTAAAACACAGTTTTGCTTAGGTGTGATGTTTTAAAGATTTTGGCGCGTCAATATTATTTTAACCTTTTCCAGTACAGGTAAAATATTTGCAAAATCTTTTCTAAAAATGTACGCACCATCGGATGATTGACACATGTTGTCCTTCATTCTCATCGTCACATCAACATTCCTTCTCTCTCCTCACCATTCATATTCACCATCTTTATTTAAGGCATTTCAAATATTTACTCAAACTTACTGAGAAATCGCAATCTTTGCCTTCTATTGCTCTTGCATTCTCTTCGATTTTGCAGACACTTCTTGCACTCTCAAATGGCATCCGCATTCATCACCTACTCTTATCAAATCAACTTTGAGTCCGTTCTGATGATTCATGACCATGAAGGGATGCTCAACATGTTTAACGCGCTGGAGGCCAGTGGTCTCAGAAAATTTCTTGGCTGTGAATCGATTTTGTACGAAAATGAACTAGGGGACTTCTTTGACACAGCTTTGATTCAGGGCGAAGACATCACAGGTGTAATCTCAGGCAAGTTTGTCACTATCTCACCAACTCTGTTCTCAACAGTGTTTGATTTGCCCACGGAGGGGATTACAGATTTTTCTGAAGTACCAAAGGATAAGGTGTATGATGCACGGAGCCTATTCTCACAGAAGGGGTTACAGATTGATGTGCATGGCAAGAAGAAATTTATGAAACACGAATTTCGCCTGTTGAATGATATCTTGGCAAAGGCCATTACTGTTAAAACAGGCTCCTTTGACTCTGTTACTGTCGAACAATTCCAAATGATGACGGCGATTCAGTATGGGCTTAAAGTCAATTGGGGAAAAGTGCTGTTTGATGTTCTAAAAGATATGGTGGATAGGACGCAGAATAAAGCAAAGGGCTTTGCTGTGCAAATTGGTGTTTTATTAAAGAGCTTTCCTGCTATTCCTATGGGAGATGGTGTTCCATTCCCCAGTGCCAAAGTTCTATCTATGAGGACTGTTCACACATACATTGTGACCAATACTACAATTGATGCTCGATCGGAGAGTGAAGAGCCGGGGATGGCTAAAACACCAAAGGGGATGAAGAAACTTTCCTCTGCTGATGAGATGCCAGTAGACATGTTTGCTGAATTTACTGCATCGAAGAAGAGATCAGCTACAGAGGCTGATGCGCCCATCATTACAAAGAAGCGGCGCACGGGAAAGAGCAAGCCCTCAGTCTCCCAAGCAAAGCTGGATATTGTGCAGGTGGCTACTGATGTTGAGCAAATTCAAATTGTTGATCCTACTCATGTTGCAGGAACTGTACCCTCTCTTGTGCTCAAAATAAAATCTTGCAAGAGGAAATTGGTTTTATCCAGGGACTCTGATAATGAATCGGTGGGAACATAGGATATTTCTAAAGAGGGTGATGCTGTTGTTGCTATAAGTACTGTTGAAGCTGACATAGCTAAGGTGTTAGAGGAAACTTTGGCGTTGGGGGTGACTGAGACAGAACAGGAAAGTCAGGTTTTTGATGAAGCACTATTTGAGGAAGACTTTACTAGATGGTTGGACGACTTTGTTGCAAGACACAATGAGCCAGAATTGGGCGGCACACATAATGAGGCACAAGCTGCGGGCAGCATTCACTCTGTGGCTGACAAGGAGGTGAACATGCCCATTGATGATCTCTTAATACAAATATGCGATGACCTGTTGTTGCCAGTTACTGCGGCTGAAGTCACCATGTTAAGGCTTGGTGCATTCTCTTCTTCTGGGGATAAGGGTAAAGCTAAATTGGGAGAGGATGACCAAGTTACAGACAACGCCGCTAGGAAACTTTTTGCTTTGATCTGTAGAGACGTTGAGGTTCTGGTCCAAGTGCGTGATCACTTGATGCAAGCTGTGGTTGATTTCTTTGCCTCATTTAGTCTCAACTCTATGCCCGATATGGACTCATTGAAAGATCTGAAAGAAAAGAGAGGTTGATGCTGGCATGGGCAGAGACAACCACACTAGCAGTCGTTGTCAGGAGGCAACTATATGTTCTTATAAAATATCGCGAATTACTCCTGCGCACAATTTTGGAATCCTACCAGAGATATCTCACACATGATCTACCATGGAATGCTATGGCCATCCAAGTTGCCAACTTGTTGTCTGTTGCTCACTCTAACTCTATTGAAGAACTCAAAGCACAGCAAAAAGAGCTCAACATTGATTTGGTGCAATCACACTCTTCTCTGCCTGCCATGGACTACATTGACAGTGGTGATGTTCGTCTTGCCCACTTCTATTCCATAGCAAACTCGAGTTGTTGGGTACGGCCAGTGTTTTTGATAAATGGAGTCTGGACGCCTGCTCAGGGTCCTGAATTTTGGAGTAGCAGTTGCAACTTATCGTTATTTTTGGACAACCTACAAATGCCAGAACCTGCAATTCAAAAGCTTTTTGTTCCGCTCATCTCTTTTATTGAGCCTGACCAATATTGGGCAACTGTCCCGTGGTTGATGAGGATTTGGCGTTGGACAAAAGTTTGTGAGGAAATCGCTCAATTTAATGTGGCTGGTGGTCTGAGACCAGTGAGGAAGGATGCATGCTACGCGATTACAGTACATAACTTGGGAGTGGAGCGCATTCCCGCAAATTTTCTCCGTTTGTTTGCACAAGGTTTGGCCTGTAATAATTTTGTTGATTCAGTTGTCAAGAAGGATTTGGGAGATACAGAGGAAGTTGTTCTGACGGGTATTGAGGAAGTTTAATTGGTTTCTTCCGATGTGTCTACAGTGTATCGTTCTCCTTCTCCACCTTCACCAGGGGTCGATTCTCTTGAGCATGATCTGCGTTTTGCACTTGGCCCTGCTATTTTCTCTCATGTTGAGCAGGAGGAGCGCTTATATTTTGTTCAAAGCCCAGATTCTCCTCCAACAGTCTCTCCACATCATGCATCCAGTTCCTCCTCTACCGATGTCCAATCATCGCTTTCTCAGCGTATTCATGACTCCAATTGCGAGATGATATCCAAGCTTAACAGTGTTGAATTGGGCGTTCGAGGGGATCTCTTAAAGATGCAAAGCCTGCTTCGTCAGTCTTTTGAGACTGCGTGTAGAGTTCTTGAAAGGCAAAGCAATACTCACACAGCTCAAATCACTGATCTAAAGAAGGGCTTGCTGGGGCCAGTTGGCATTATTTTTGGCGACTTAATTGAGATCAAAAAGAAACAACGAGAGCAAGATGCCAAGCAGCAATCAATGGATGAACAGATTGCTGCTATCAGGAACGAACACTTGGAGTTTCAATCTAAGATAGCAGCAGACATGCTGAGCCTTTCCACCCAAGTAGGTGACATCGCCGATTTCCTAAGAAGTGGTGTTGCCAAAAAGGGGGTAGTGGGAAGTAGCAGCCGACCAACCACTGTGAGAGCGCAAACCCAAACGCTGCCACCCACGACGGGAACTTTCGAAGAAAGAGTTGCACAGGCGAGGAGGCACATCATAGAGACTGGACAAGTGATAAGTGTAGAAGAGGCTGCTGCAAGAGTCATTGAAAACGACAGAAGGGAATCTGAGAGGTTGGAAAGAGAGAGGAGAGATCGTAGGCAAAGTAGGAGTGGAACTTACAAAATAATAAGATGATACTGATTAGAATCTCCTGTACATTGTTGCGTTAATGATATTTGCTTTCAGCAGGCATTGTGCAATTTATTGAAGCTTATCTTTACTTATCGGCTACTAAGTTTTGTCATCACCAAAAAGGGGGAAATTGTTAGAATAAAATTTATAGTTTTGGTGATAACAAAGAAAAGAAAAGATTTGGAATTAAATGATAATATTCACGATGATCAACATTGCTGACAACAGTGATTAGCTCAAGCTACAGTCATAAGTTTCGAATTGATCAAAATCAGATCTTGGAACAGTGGAGTTATTGATTTGGATATTCGAGTTTTGATGAAGTAATTGAGAGAAGAGATATCTGCCAACAGATCGTGTCCACTGTATCATAATGGCATACGCAAACAGCAACGGGAACAGTGACTCGTTCTACCAACAGAAAGGGCAGTATACATTGATAAGTTTGCTCGACAGATCTTGGAACAGTACTACTTATTGACATCAGACTTCGCTACAGTATTGTCTTTGAAAACAGTACAAGTATCTATCGACAGCTCTTTGTAAACAGTTAGCTCAACACGACATCGTTTGCCTCAACGGATCTGATGACGTCAGCCACAGGAAAACACTAGACATCATGACGTCACCATCATATTCAGCTTCAACGATCTCAACAGACACGATGACGTCAGCAGTGCTAAATCTTGTAAATGGAAAGATATGATGACGTCATCAGCACTGATATTTGCAAATGGATACCGCGACAAAATCTCTCAACAGTAAGGAACGGTTCATTCGTCTTCTTCAAGGAAAGATCTGTCGATAGAAATAATTTCAGGCGCAAGCATAAAGATGATTCAAAATCAATCGTATACTCATTTGGAAAAGATCGATGATCAAAACAAGAATCACTCATACCGCCTGAAATTAAGGAGATGAGATTTGTGCTATCTTTGGAAAAATAGTACACATTGGCAGAGGCGATTTCAACGGGAGCGCACACATATGGAAATGATACTCGCATCCCTGACGAAACGCAATTTGCCATATAATGAAGCAAGATTGACGGCGTTCTACTGTCAGGAATTCAAAAAGGATTTGTTGCCTTATCTGGATTCATCGACCGTTGAACGAAGATTATAAATAGCAGACATTTTGCATTGAAGAACAACCCTTGCCACTGCTATTGCAAAAACGCTGTCAAAATACTCCCAGAGCTTACTCTTCACTGAACGCATTCAAAGCTCAAGCACTCGAAGAATATTCATTTTTTATCTTCATTGTTATATCTTCGAGTGTCACTCTCTGGTTCACATTATTGAATCAAGTTTCTTTGTCTTAGAAACCAGAGATTTTACAGTACTCACAAAGTGTATTCATTGTTGTATTTGATTGAGTCTGTAACAAACGAGCTTCTCAAAAAGCCGTTTGAAAACACTAAAGTGTTGTAACAAGCAGCTGCGTCTGCTTGGATTGTCGTTGTGAGATACTAGGAGTTCTTGTAGCTGCGGGTTACGGGATTGGGTGTTTGTAGAAAGGCTACTCTCATCAAAGTCTTCTAGTGATACCTTCCGAGGAGGAAGAAGGGGAGACGTAGGACATTGAAGTCCGAACTTCCAGAAACAAACTCTGATCTCTATCTTTTACATTACGCACGATTATATTACTTGTGTTTATTTACTGTTCACAAATCGATCGGTCGTTTTCCGCACATATATTGTTGGCCGAGAAGTTTGAATATAACTGAGATATTCTTAAGTCTGGTAACTCGGACTTAAGTTAAGCAAAAAGCTTGCAAAAAATTTTAAAAGAATTTTCGAAAATCGAAGGAGTTCATTCAACCCCCCCTTCTGAACTCCTACTTACTTAGTGATCCTATTTCTGGGACTATCACGTAAACCTAAGGATCTCAACAAGCTCGAACTACATGATATCTTTGCAAATTTTAAAGCTTACGAGTTTGAATTGGAGACCAGATCTGAGGTGCCTTCAACTTCACAACCAACCAAGGCTCTTGCCACAACATCTGAACAGTGTTCTCCAAGCACGAGCAAATCTGCAGAACAACTCAGCAACGATGCCATGTCCCTCTTCGTCAAGAAGTTTGGGAAATTCATGAGAAAAATCCAATAACCCTTCTTTCTCTTATGATAATTCTAACAAATCTGAAAAATTATCCACTGATATGAACTGTTTTAATTGTGGTCGTCCAGGTCATTTTGCTGCTTACTATAATAGGCCAAAGAAGGAGGACAGACCCAAAAGGGATGAGAAGAAAAATGACAGATCCAAGGAAAGATCAAAAGAAAGAAGGATGAGGACAAGATCTGACAAAAGGCCCAACAGAAAGAATGATAGAAAAGTGCTGCTTGCAGAAGGAAGCAACAAAAGCTGGGCGGACTAAGATTCCGATTCTTCATCCTGTAGCTCTTCTTCAAGCGACAGTGAACATGAGAAAGTTCACTGCCTAATGGCTAACCAATCTTCAGATGACGAGGTATTAGATTTCTCAAATACTGAATTTACACGGGAGGACCTAATCACTGCACTAAATGAAATGGTCCATGAGTACAAGAAGCTTTCTCAGACATTCAAGGAAGTCAAAGCTGAAAACATGGATATGAAAAATAATTCAGTGGAACCAAGAACTGTTCAACTTGGTAAAACTGACAGTTTACAAATCGAATTGAGTAAGCTGAAGATTGTGAATGAATCATGGAGATTAAGATCATGTGAGCTCGAATCTGAAAACGAGTGGTAAAATATGGTGATGAGCTCCTGGACCCAGTCTTCTGTTTCTCTAGACAAGCTGTGTGAGACTCAGAAGCCAGCTAATGATAGAACTGGCTTAGGTTTCAATGCTGGTTAAAGCAGCTCCGGAGAGACCTGTACTGAGTCAAATATGGCATATGACAAGTTCAAAAAGATGAACTTTGTCAAAGCTAGTATGATACATGATACATGCGAGTCGATAAGGTATAATGACCATATCTCTGGGAAACTGAATCAGAAAGGTAAAGCTGGTATTGGATATGTCAGACCCAAGAAATGTAAGCTAGTTGGCTAAAGAACAGACTTGACAAGGAAAAGGCGAAAGAGGGATCCAAGTCATTTGTTCAGAACCAACAAATACATGGTTCTAAGAAGGTCAAATCTGAGTGGAGAAAGGCTCAGCCCCGAAGAGATCTGAATGGTCAAATACCAAACCAAAGCATAACAGATCTCACCATAGTTTTGCACACACCCTTATGGACTTTCATACTGGGAAAACTGTTAAGGTAATTCAAGTATGGCTCCCGAAATGGGTAATCCGATCTTGACCCAAGTAAAATTAGGTACCAAAGTCTGTTTTTATGATTGCAGGATAACAGGTACAAAGCTGGAGATGAGTCAATCATTTGGTACCTGGATAACGGCTGTGCAAATCACATGACTGGAAACCCAAAGTTGCTATCAGATGTGACACCTCACAAAGGATCAAAGATCGTCTTTGGTGACAATGCTCATGGTAACACTGTGGGTAAGGGTAAACTTATCCATGGTAACATTTCAATATCTGATGTTTTAGTTGTTGATAATTTGCGCTATAACTTGATTAGCATAAGCCAGCTATGTGACAATGGTTACATAGTTAACTTTCAATAGCACACATGCACAATTCATATTCCAAATGGTCTGACTGTATTGGTGGGTAAAAGATCGGGGAATACCTAAATTATCAATTGTTCAGAACCAATGGATCTGAACAGATCTGCCTTGGAGCTGACTACTCCAAGAGTTGGCTATGGCATCAGCGAAGGAATCATCTAAACTTTAAAACTCTTGCCAAATTGAGTCAGCATGAACTGGTTTCTGGTATGCCTAAAATCAATATTTCTAAGGACAAGATCTGTGCCGCATGTCAGATTGGTAAAAAAATCCGTTCTACTTTTAAAAAGAAAGGCGGTAAACGTTCTTCCCGAAGCTTAGAGCTTTTACATATGGATCTCTTTTGTCCTATTCCCGTAACGAGCTTAGGGGGAACGAACTACACCCTAGTTGATGTTGATGATTTTACAAAATTCACTTGGGTGCTGTTTTTAAAATCAAAATCTGATACCGCTGACCAACTGATTCGGCTTTTAAAACGTTTACAAAATGACAGATCTTGTACAGTCAACAGGATAAGAAGTGATCGTGGTACCGAGTTTTTAAATAAAAAATTATTTATTATCTGGATGACATAAGGATAAAGCATGAGCTTTCTGCAGCAAGCACTCCTCAACAGAACGGGTTGGTTGAGAGAAGAAATCGTACTTTAAAAGAAGCTTCAAGATCTATGATTGCTTACTCTGGCATTTTTCAAAATTTTTGGGCAGAAGCAGTTAATACAGCTTGCTACACTCAGAACAGTTCAATGATAAATAAGTTGCATGATAAAACCCCTTATGAGATCTAGAGTGGCAAGAAACCTGACATATCATATTTCATGGTGTTTGGGTGCAGATGTTTCATTCATAATAATGGTAAGAAGCACCTAACAGCTTTTGATGCAAAATCTGATGCAGGTATCTTCCTAGGCTACTCAGAAGTGAGCAAAGCTTATCGAGTATTCAACAATCGAATTCTGACCGTTGAAGAATAAGCACATGTTGTCTTTGATGAGACAAGCTTTAGATCCAACTCAGCTGCAAGCCTCAACGATTTATGCACACATCTAGAATCATCCAGCATTGATGAGTCAGATGATGATGTGGCACAACAAGGATACTCAGCAGAGATACAACCAGAACTGGATACACCGCTCAACAATGCTCAAACAGATCTGACAGGTAACCCAGTGGTTACTGATTTGACTAACGTTGATGCAACGCAGGATCAGATCTCTTCAAGCGTGCCAGCTGCTGGAACTGAAGTGGCCAATGCTCAAGATATTGAACAAACATATCCTATAATACCTCAAGTGACATCTGATACACAAAATGCGAGCACATCTAAATTGATTTCTGGATCGAATCTGGAACAAGGATCTTATCAATTGACATCAAACTATCCAGATGTGGCCATCCATCCAGACATCAAAGCTGAACTGGGAGCAAATCCAATCGGATATGATCTTCGATTGAATAGAAATATCCACCTGAGCAGGTCATAGGTAACATTAATTATCCTGTTCGCACATGAAGACAGATATTGCATGATCATTTTGATTCAGCATTCATCTCACATATAGAACCAAAACAAATAGATGAAGCCTTAGCAGACCCAAGCTGTGTAGATGCAATGCAAGAAGAACTAAATCAGTTTAAGCGAAATAATGTTTGGCAACTTGTACCTAGACCTTCTAATCATTCAGTGATAGGAACTAGATGGGTCTTTAGGAACAAACTGAATGAAGATGGAGTAGTAACAAGGAACAAAGATAGATTAGTTGCTCAGGAATTTAGACAAATGGATGTAATAGATTTTGATGAGACTTTTGCACCTGTGGCTAGACTAGAAGCTATTCTCATGTTCATAGCATATGCTGCATACAAAGAATTCAAAGTCTTTCAAATGGATGTTAAGAGAGCATTTATTAATGGCATCCTAACAGAGGAAGTGTATGTTGCACAACCTCATGGCTTTGTTGATCATACATATCCAAATCACGTTTAGAGAGCATTTATTAATGGCATCCTAACAGAGGAAGTGTATGTTGCACAACCTCATGGCTTTGTTGATCATACATATCCAAATCACGTTTACAAATTGGATAAAGCTCTATATGTGTTGAAGCAAGCACCTAGAGCTTGGTATGATACACTTTCAAAATTTCTTATCGAGCGTGATTTCACAATAGGCACTGTTGATAAGAAACTATTTAAATTTGTGAAATCTGATCATGTTCTGTTAGTGCAAATTTATGTTGATGATATAATATTTGGGTCAACCAACCCCAAATTATGCCAGAAAGTTTCTAAGTTAATGCAGGACAAGTTTGAGATGAGCATGATGGGAGAGCTGACGTTCTTTCTGGGCTTCAAAGTTAGACAGCTTGACAATGGAATCATCATTAATCAAGCAAAGTATACGAAAGAACTGCTGAAAAAATTTGGCATGGACAACTGTTCAGTAGCAGTGACCCCAATGAGCTCCTCAATCAAGCTAGATAAAGACGAAGCTGGATCTGCCATTAAGGTATCATTAAATCGTGGTATTATAGGATCCCTGCTTTACTTAACAGCTAGCAGACCAGAAATGTGACGCCCGAACCCACGAGATCACGAATTTGGTGTGAAATAAAATTTTGAAATTAATAGAAGCGCTGAATGACAATTTGTTATAAGCTGTATTTCTTATAACTTAGGAAAAAAATTTTGAAACACAAACACAAATCTGACATACACACGTTTGACGCCAAGTACTGAAAATTTGCGGAAAACAGATTTCATATATATACTACAAATGCGATATTACAACATCTGAAATTCTATATGAATTTACTACTGTTGCAATAGATCTAATACAGATGTCTAGAATAAAATACAACAACATATAAGACACGGGAAACACTTTTCATAGATAAACATTTCACCACCCAGCTGTCTCAGCTTCCACGTTCCGCTTGTCCCTTAACTGTCTCACCTGCACCATTTTAAAAGCTAAGGAGCCTGGGGTCTCATCAAGTACAATCTGAGTAATAACAAAGTCATTTACAGCAGGCAGACATCTGAACATTTACATAACTGAGTTTAAAGGAACTTCATTTAAACATAAACATTCTTTCGTAAACTTTCTTAAAACTTTCTTTCATAACTTGGATGTGGGGACAATAACCCAGATCCCTTCCTTTAATTCTTGCACTATAAGATTTATGGCTTAGAAGCTCTCCTTAGGTCCGTTGTGCACTTGATCAAATGACTTCTGATATCAGTTCTAGCATATAGCTCATTGTGAAGGGGCAATCAACATCTGGACAATTGCCCACCCTTCCGTTGTGAAAGGGCAACTGACATCTGGACAGCTGCTCACCCTTCCGTTATGACCGTCTGTTATCTATGCCGTAAATCCTAAAAAAATTAACTTTATTTCTTTAAACTCTTTTCTTTCGAAATCTTCTTTGAAATCAGCTTCGAAAATCACCAGGGTTCACTTCATTTAAAACTCGCTTCCCAATTTTAAAACTTACTGAGTATCAGCTTTGACTACTGGAAAGTGATCGCTGAAATGCGAACAGATTTCTTTAAAGGAAACTGTACTGGAAAGAAAAACAGATTTCGATTGGGGAAAACAGATTCCTCAAGTGGAGCGTAACATTGAACAGATGTGACAATAAGGAGCAGTACTGTTAGCATGAAACAGATCTGACTGTGGAACTGTAGTGATAGCGAGAAACAAATGTCTCCAACAGAATAGTGTTTCGAAAAGAAACAGATACGTTGGTCAACTCAGATGTCAACCCAACTAGGTTGGTCAACTCAGATGTCAACGCAACTAGGTTGGTCAACTCAGCAGCGAAATGATTTGTAAGGTGAAATCTAACCAAAATCTGATGTGTATCAAAAACACGGATCTGAATTGAAATTTCGAATTTTAAATATGAAATTTAGTCGCTAACATAGGAAACAAAGTATGAATAAGAACTTGGTGCTGCAACATCACGAACGACATCTAGGATACCAGTTCTGCCTATCAAACCAGACTTAGTTTCTGATTCGACTAGAATCTCCGATTACATAGAGTCAAATTCAAATGTTACCATTCACCAGAAAGAAGAACATTCATAAACATATGTGACTCAAATATGAACTCCTCAGTACTTTTAAACATCCTTAACTTTATTAAAACATTCTGGAAAACTTTGGTAGAAGAAAACATATTTTTGAACCCAATCTTTCTTTTCTTGATCATTCGTAAATATTCTTAATCATAAATTAAACATAACTTAAACATACAGGCAAGAAGATCCATAAAATGAGGAAAATCAATATATGCTTCAACTGGTGTAGCAAGGATCAGCTTTTACTTGCCTTTGAACTGAGCTTTACAACGGCAGTTGATTCCTGCAGAGTTCCACCTCCTCAAACAATCACACCGAGCTTCTTTGGAAATTAGAGAACACAAAAGAGTTTTCTTTTTGTAAGTGAAAATGAACCTTTCCTTCAAAGAAAGTATTTGTATGGGAGGGATTAGTGGCAGGTGAGGTGTAATCATCAAGCATGACACACCTTACCTAAAGTTATGAATTTTAGTAAAATTTCCTCTCAATATTTTAGTTTTCAAATCTACCAAATACTTCTTAAAAGAAACCATTTTCTTCTCCTTAAAATTATTTTCAACAGATTTCTAAAATCTGCTCGTGTATTGCTCTTGGAGTGACTTCTGCTGGAATTTGCTGCGTCGTACCTCATTTCTAAATTCAGTGAAATATGTTTTCATAAAATAGCTTATGCCAACATTTAAATTGGCATTTTGACCCTTGAAATAAATAAGATTCATATATGTGGTACTATGGATTTTGGAGCGTTACAAGAAATCATGTTTGCTGTCTGTATGTGTGCTAGATTTCAAACGGAGCCAAAGAAATCTCATTATATTGCTGTAAAGCGTATATTGAAATATCTTAAGGAACTTCCAATGTGGGTCTTTGGTATCCCAAAGACTCTAGATTTCAACTAATTGGTTACAGTGATGCAGACTACGCAGGATGCAGATTTGATCGTAGGAGCACAAGTGGTACTTGTCAATTCTTAGGAGATCGATTGATTTCCTGGTTTAGTAAGAACAATACGTCTATTACAACGTCCACAGCTGAAGCAGAGTACTTAGCGGCTGGAAGCTGCTGTGCTCAGATCTTATGGATACAGCACCAGCTAAAGGACTACGGCATTGATGCTTCTAAAGCGCCTATTCTCTGTGACAAAACAAGTGCCATCGCGATTACTCAAAATCCAGTGCTGCACTCTAGAAAAAAGCACATCGACATCTGGCATCATTTTATAAGAGATCATGTACTCAAGAAGGACGTCAGCTGACCAGCAAGTAGCTGAAATCTTCACTAAGCCTCTACCAGACGCTAAGTTTTCATATTTTAGAATCTGTTGGGTCTCTTAGAACTGCCTTGATTGTCTCTGCGCTAACAATTTGCAGGTTGAGAAGCTTTCTATGTTTATCAGATCTGAGTCAACTGTTCAGGGGGAATGACATGGAATTTCAGATCTGGTAAAATTTCAGACTTGGGAGGTCTCAGCTTTAGGGGGAACGAGAGATCTGAATTAATAAGTGCTGAGTCAGCTGAATATGTGAGATATGGGTATACTCAAATGTCATGTATACAAAGTTGATGCTTATCCATGATCAGATCTCGTAATACCCCTACTGATACATTAAACAGATCTTAAGGTTGTGACGTGTTAAGTATTTGGCGCTAGTTATCTTTTTATTTTTTCACCCTCGTTGTCAAAATTTGAAATCATTTTAAAAAATTTTCAAAATCATTTTACAATATCTTCAAAATCTTATTTGCGCCAACGGATTATCGACACTTGATGTTATCGTACTAAACGTCACATCCACATTCTCTCACCGTTTCATATTCTCTATATTACATTACGCGTTTCCCTTCCCAGTACTCTTACTTTACGAAAAATTACATTCAAGCTTTCATGTATTGTTGCGCTCTAGTGTTCGTTGTTTGCATAATATTTATATTTCAGGCATATTCTCGATCAGGCAACTATTCCGAAATGGCTTCAGCATACATCTCCAACTCTCTGCAAATCAATTTTGATTCTGTTTTGGGGATTCAGGACAATGAAGGGATGTTAAATATGTTCAAAGCCCTTGAAGCTTCTGGGCTACGAGGGTTTCTGGGATGTCCATTAGTTTTGTATGAGCAGGAACTGGAGCAGTTCTTTAACACAGCTATTGTCCAAGATGGTGATATTACTTGTGCTGTTTCAGGGAAATATGTCTCAATTTCTGAAAGCAGGTTTGCAGGTGTTTTCAATCTGCCCACTGATGGTCTCACTGATCTGTCCGAAGTACCCAAGCATTTGGTGATGCAGGCTAGGACTGTGCTTGCTAGGCTTGGTAAGCCCGTTCCGTATTCTTGTAAAAAGAGGCTACTAAAGTATGAGTTCAGGCTTTTGAACGACATTTTGGCCAAATCAATTACTGTGAAAGACGGTTCTTTTGACGCTGTCACACATGAGAGATTTTTGATGATGACAGCGATACATTTTGGAGTTAAGATCAACTGGAGCAATATTTTGTTTGAAGTGTTGAAAGAGATGGCTGATCGCACCATAAAAAGAGCCAAGGGATTTGCTGCTCAAATTTGTGCTCTTCTGAAGGGCGACCCCGTTGTTACTATGGGAGAGGCGAATACCTTCCCTCCCTTGAAAATTCTTTCTGAGAACACTATAAACACTTACGTTGCCACGAACAAGACAATTGATGCACGTGGTGACGCAGATGAGCCTACTGTGGCTAAAGTTGCGATCATAAAGAATAAAGCTGTGTCGAAGAAGCGACCAGCTGTTGCATCTGACACCACAGCTGTCAAAAATAAACGGACAAAATCTGGGAAATCTGCCCAAAAGGAGGAGGCTCTGGCACTTAAAACTATAGCACAAGAAGTTGTGCCTCTCCAGATCATTGCACCTTCTTCAGCTGTTCCAGCTGAGACAGAATCTGCTCTGGAGAATGTTGCTGAGGAACAACGAGTAGAGACAGTTGTTGATGCTGTTGATCAGATCATTGCTCAATTTTTATTTCATAGACAGAGGATATGGAAATAGATGAGAGGGAATCAGATATGGTTGCTCAGTCTTCTGGAATAGCCGTCGTGATGGGGGAAACAGCTGATGACTTTCCTACTCTCGATTTTCAAGTGTTTATAAGTGAAGCCGACTGGATGCTTGAAACTGGAAGTGATACCGGGGATGAAATTGAGAAGGACCCAGAACCTTTGAGATCTGGGAAAGCTGATGACTTGTCAGGGGCTACGCAATCAGAGAAGAGTCCAAGAATCGAAATAGCGGATATCGCACCTACTGTTGACGGGAAGACATCTGATGAGGAATCGATTTCTATTGATGATCTTTTGGCCACTATCCCAAATTATTCAATGCTACCTTATTCTCCTGGAGTTATAACCAAGATTCAGTTTGGGAAAAGTATTGAAATCAGAGGAGTCGAGGAAGGGGACTGGTACAAGACCAGGCTTCCGAAGATTCCAGCTACTGATAAGGGGAAGGCGCCTCTTTCAGAGAAGGATCCGATAAAAGGGCACCCGGCCCGAGAGATTTTTTATTTAATCTGTGCAGATATAGAGTTGCTAATAAAGTTGCGAGAACAGGTTATAGACGAATTTGACAAATTCTTTAATTCTTTCAGTTTTCGCCGCTTGGCTGTCTTAAAGTTAGAGGACATATATGCTAAGGAGGAACAAGTGTTGACGTGGGCACAAACAGATTCCACTAAGATCGCTCTTCAATGGAGAATGTATATACTGACCAAGTACAGAGAGTTACTTCTTCGAAAATGTTTGTAGGCTAGACGCTCAAATTTTGTAGCGGGTCATTCATTTTCAGCCATTGACCTTATAGTGCTGGATATTTTATCTGATCTTCATCACGTTGTTTTGGAGGAATTGTGGACGCAAATGCAAGTACACGGATTAACATGGGAGATGACGTGCTATTCGAGCCTATTTGAAGGTGATAAAAGGGATCGTGGTGCAGTGAATGCATGATCAAATACTTCCACCAGGTCTCTGTGCTGGCTTCAAACCAAAACCATGGTTGATGGGTGTTGGGTTATTCAAGAAGCCATTGACTTATGGCAGCGCCTGCCCAAGAAAACTGTCCCTCTCACGATAGATTTGTCACGACAGAGGCAATTCGATGATACTCTTGCCCCAGTGAGTGAATTTTTCAAAGTTCTTCACAAACAATGGGCTGATGTTTGTATAGAAGCTGCACATTTTTACATTTCTGGCAAACTACAGCCTGTTGGAACATTCAATTGGTGCAAGATTTTAGCAGTTGTTAGCAACTAAGAAGTTAGGGTTGTGACCGTCGATAAAATAGAATTTTGTGGGACTTTTAGACGCGGACTTGATGTACAGATAGTTCATTCATATTCTAGTTCAAGCTCTTCTTACAGTCATGAACTGATGGATTTTCATGTGAATAGTCCTTCAAATGAAGGGTTGTGACCGTCGATAAAATAGAATTTTGTGGGACTTTTAGACGCGGACTTGATGTACAGATAGTTCATTCATATTCTAGTTCAAGCTCTTCTTACAGTCATGAACTGATGGATTTTCATGTGAATAGTCCTTCAAATGAAGAGACCTTTGTCACTCAGTTTGATTCTCTTGTTGACACTCCTGTGGGGACAGACACTCCTGTTGATCAGATTTCTCTACCAACTGCTCCTACCACAGATGCTGTCGAATCTTTTACCGCTCTCCGGGCATCTATCTCTCGGTTTTTTGTTAATCACGAGAAAGCCTCTAGTAGGTTAAGCGATTCTCAGAGAGAAATCCTATTCAAAATCGATCATCTCGAGAAAACCTTTGTTGACGCTCTTACCCTGCAAGATCTAGCTTTCCGAAGTTTGATTAAAAGTGTTCGTCAAGAAGCTCAGAATCAAGCAGACATCACATCAATAGAACTGAAAGCTGTTCGATCACAGAATGTTGTTTTGATGACAGATTTAGCGGATACTCGAAAGGAGGTTCAAGAATTGAAGGCTGCTTTCTCCAATGACATATTGGATTTTCGTGCGCAAGTGCAGGAAAATTATAACACCCTCACCACCCAGCTTTTTGAACTCGTTGATTACATTAATCGGGGTGGTAATGACAAAAAGGGGGAAAGTAACAGCCGTGACCCGCAGCCTCCACCTGATGATAGAGATAGAAGTGGTTCAGGTGGGTCTGATGGAAGAAACAGAGGAGGAAGAAGTGAATCGTCAAGGAAGCGACACAACAGCAGTGGTGGACCTCACAAGAGAGATGTTGATTATTGGCTAGGAGGAAAAATATAAACAATTGTTGGTTTTTCAGTTTCGTTGTACAAAACTTTTGCACTTAGCGAATTCCTCATTTATGAAATTCTAGCAGACTTGAAGCAACATATGTTTGCGTCTTTAAATCATATGCTGCTAAGTTTTGTCATCACCAAAAAGGGGGAAATTCTTAAGATAAAATTTATAAGTTTTGGTGATAACAAAATAAGACTAAGAACTGATCTTAAGTATTTCCAGAAGATAAGAGAATTGAAAATTTCAGATTCCATGACGTCATTGAGAGTTTTGCAGAAGACAACAGAATTGAACTTTTCAGATCTCGTGACGTCATGCTTTTTAGTTATAGTTCTCCAGTTTAGAGAGTTCTGAGTTAAGCGTTGACTTCTGAGTTGATTCATCGGGAAGTGTTCAGACATCGAGTCAAGTATTCAGTTATTGGGACAGTTTTTCAGTTGTGAAGACTTTCAGATTTGATTCAGAAACTACAGTAAGATATCTGTTTTTGAGTTAAGTATTCAGGGATTCAGAATTCTATTATCGGGTTGATGTTTTCGAATCAGATTTGGTTATTTGGATTAGTTGAGTATTCAGTTGAGGATTTCAGTATTGAAAAGTATTCAAACTTCTCAGTAACATATTCCGTTATATTGACTCAAGTGGTATTATTCAGATTTGAGAGTGTAAACAGATTTCTCTCTAGTTACTTCAGATCTTAGTATTTCAGAAAGTGGTTACAGAGCTAACAGAGTACATCAGATTTGAGGTTGTCAGAAGTTTTTGACACAGACTTAGGAACATTATACTTTTAGAAGTCACTAACTTCTCAAGACATGACAGAGTAACGATGATATCTCAGATATGATAAAGAGAGTAACATTCAGTTTTCTATATTGAAATAGAAGTAAGCTTCGAACATATTCCGAAGTTATCGAAGAATTATTTACAGAGAATCAACGATCAAAGTTTATATTGTATAAAAAGCTGGAATTATGGAAACAAGATCAGAGCTATTTTGGGTAAAATTACACAGTGCGCAGAATGCTTGATACGATGATTACCCACTTTGGAATATAAGTCAATTTAGCCCTGACAAGCGCAGTTTTCCTTTTGCATGGCATTAACGGAGCATTAAATGCTATGATACGATGAAGATATGCGAAAGAGCTTATCTCTACTGGCTATATTTAATGACCGTTGAAGACAAAGAGTATAAAAGGCTGAAGAATTCAAATGATGAAGCCCTCCGCTACCTTTTGCTCTCGACGCTATCTGTGTTTTACAACGCTCACTCTTTTTCATCAAAAAGCTCTCATACAATTACTGGAAATTGTCATTGCAAAGATTTTATAAGTCCAGTATTTCAACTCGAAGAACATTCAAGTTTAGCCTTCATAGTTCTTAACCTTCGAGTTATCTTCTGGTTTACATTTGTAAAAGTTCTTGTTGATAAAAGAACCAGAAGATATACAGTACTCAATGTGACACCTGTGTTTTCACAATCAGGCATTGGTCGGGTTTGGACCAGCTGTTGGTCGATGTGCTTGGCGTAGATATCGATGTTTGCCTAAGTGTTCGAATTAGCAGCAGTAGTAGTAGGATCAGCCATTTAGTGATCGCGACAGTTGTTGATATTTCAGATGTTGCGTGTTGGTAGGAAGCAGCAGCAATGATGACGTGGATTCCAGACGTTGGTGTATTAGCGCGTATCCAGTTGTTGCGAGAGACCAGCTGTTGCGAGTGATCAACTGTTGGTATGTTAGTTGCGATGATCAGCAGAGAGCGCTGAGGGACTCTGAAGCGACAAAGTTTTGTGAGAAGGAACCAGCTGTTGGTTTCTTTAGCGTGTTTCATAGCGGATAGCGAAACTACGTCATTTAGATAAGTTGGAACGACACCATTTTGAGTGGCTTTGTATCAGTTGTTGGTTATGGTAGACATCAGCTGTTGAGAGATCTCATGCGTTGTGACTGCTGGTTTGTGAATCAATTGTTGGTAGCAAGGTGACGTTTTCCTCTGCGACGTCGCTTGGTTAAGTTGGTGCGACGCCGTTTAGCTTTAGCGTTATTTGAAAGATTCAACTGCTGGTTAATATATTGGCGAACGGCAAAATCTGATGCGAGATTCCTGCTGGTTGGGAATATTAGTTGTGACAACTGATTTTGTCGGTGGATCTGTTTCTGTTTCTATCTGCTATTTGAGTAGTGTATTTAAGAGAAGACTTAGTCTTCGATTGTTAACAGATCCCATACTTAGATATAATTCTCGATAGCAAATCTTGTCGTGAACCCTTGTTACTGTTCACAGTAACCTTATCCGTCCTAATTTCCGGTGGTATACAACTCCGACGAGAGTGAGAGTGGTAGCATTGGACTCCTCTCACTAAGGCGCTTTGTTCTATACCTCTTTAGAAAGCTTTGGAAGAGCTGGAAGAGGATCGCAGGATCGCTAAGACATCTCCCTTGTGTAGTTTGCTAGTATAAGCGTTCCCTGCCGTGTTATCCGTCCTAATTTCCGGTGGTATACAACTCCGACGAGAGTGAGAGTGGTAGCATTGGACTCCTCTCACTAAGGCGCTTTGTTCTATACCTCTTTAGAAAGCTTTGGAAGAGCTGGAAGAGGATCGCAGGATCGCTAAGACATCTCCCTTGTGTAGTTTGCTAGTATAAGCGTTCCCTGCCGTGCCATTAGTTTCGTTGGGTAAGTAAAGATGCTACCTTTAAGCTTTATTAGAGCTTTTCATTGAGTTAGGAAGGTAGATGAGCGCTGGTGAAGTTGTAGCTCCCAGCTACTGTTATTTTACGTTTCGGCTTTTGAGAAGTGGCTTGTGTTGATATAGCAGGTGACAGATCTGTGTTGCTCGGAATTGATTGTAGCAGCTGTGTGTGGTAATCATAGCTCAGAAGCTGGTGAGGTACGGATGTTGAGCTTATATTACGGCTGGAATTGGCATGGATATTATGTTTGATTGCTGTGTGTGCATTGCTTGTTTTATATGCTGTTCAGCTGTTGCACTGCATACGCATGATCATTTTCATTTCAGCTGTTGTAGCCGTGCTTTGTTGTTGCTCTGTTTTCTTACCAGGATGCGAGGGCGAGCGGCAATACCGCACTCTAATATCCTTGCTGGTCTGTTAGCCCTCATGCGCCGAGTGGTTAACTACCACAGTTCATGGGTTGGGCAACAGCAGGTTGAGTTGTTGATGCATCTGGTATTCAGGTGTGGTGTAAAGATGAGCGGGTAATTCCCGTGTTCTTGTACACAAACCAGTGGCCACTAATCATTATTCGCAGAATCTGTTGTCAACTGTTGAAATCTTTGGCTCCCTTGCTT
The DNA here is from genome assembly GCA_001598015.1 of Dorcoceras hygrometricum. NCBI lineage: Eukaryota > Viridiplantae > Streptophyta > Magnoliopsida > Lamiales > Gesneriaceae > Dorcoceras > Dorcoceras hygrometricum. The sequence continues at coordinate 105,588 of KV004596.1, forward strand.
GGTTGCAGCCTTCGGCTGTTGCATTGTCCCTCATGCATAGCATTAGCATTATATCTATTGCTATTCATTGCTGTTTTATAGTTTCTCTTCGTACTGGGGTTTAACCCCGAGGTCCCTCTGGGGCTGTTGTGTTTGTTTGCCTGTCTGTTGTTCAGGTTTTCCAGGTTTCGCAGCTGGTCGAGGTTATGATACAGCTTGGTGGTGCCCCAGGAGGTGGTTATAGTGTCCCAGTTATATTTAGTATTTGTATACACTGGTATCACTTCGTGTGATGCTTAGTCTTATATAGTTGGTAGACCATCAGTATTTGTGTTGTATTCAGCCGTTGGGCATTTGTTGTAATTGAAAATTTATGTTGTTGTTGATTTAAATTGGGATTATTTTGAGTATCTTGTATTTTAAATTATGCTATCTTTCAGTCAGACCAAAAGAAAAAAATTTAACCACTTTTTAGTTACTTCCGCTTGTGGTTGCGTGGTTTACTCTGATGTGAGCACGATGCCTGAAATTTTTGGTATCAGAGCTTAAGCTGGGATAAGCTCAATTTCTTGGATCACACTTGATTCTAGGCACAGTGTCGTGTGTTGTTTGTGCTTGACTAAGTGACTTATGTGCTGCATATTTTTTGTGTGATATGTGATTTCTATGCTGTTTCTGTTCTGTGTTTTCTTATCTTGTTTAGTGCCTTCGTAGAGAGATGCCGCCTAGACGTAGGGATAAAGGTAGAGGGCAGTTTCAGGACGAGTCTAGAGATCAGAACGAGGATCTGTGTAGTTTCCCTTCCCGTGGTCGTGGTAGGCGTGAAGAGGATGAAGTTGACAACTTAGCAACCCGTGTGGAAAGCATGGAGATTTTGATCGTGTTCAATATGATGAGGTGCTTCGATTGGGTTTGGCGACCTTCCAGCTGAGGAAGAGTGCGGAGCGTTGGTGGCGTGGCACTTCAAGGACGTTAGAGGAGACAGGTGTGGAGATTACTTGGGATAGCTTTTGCGTTGCCTTTCGGCAGGAGTACGTTCCGGAGTCGTACGTGAACGCTCGTGAGCCAGAGTTCAATCATTTGGAGCAAGGTACGATGTCGGTACGTGAGTATGCCCGTAGGCTTTCTTCTCTGTTGGCGTATGTCCCACATGTAGCTGGCCGGGAGAGGGCCAAGAGGACCCTTTTTATTGAGGGTTTGAATGAAGAGTTGTATGCTTTGGTTTTGTCGAGCACACCAAAGAGCTATGCAGAGGTTGTGGATAGCGCTGTTGATATTGAGGAAGGTATGCGGAACCGGAGGTCACGTGCTAGGCCTCAGGGTGCTCTGGGTGGTCGTCCCGTTGTTCAGGGAGCGCAGTCTTCCTAGTCTGCTCATCAACCCCCACAGCAGCAGCAGCAGCAGTTTGCTCAGCAGTCTGGCCGTCAGAGGTTCCGACCTCGTGGCCATCAGTTTAAGAAGAATTCTGGCTCTGGTTCTTCTGGTTCTGGTAACTCTAGAAGCAGTGGTTCTAGGGTAGAGTTTTGTGGCTTTTGTGAAGGCAAGCATTCATCGACTCAGTGCATTGGTGTGCAGGGCTCTTGTAATATCTTTTGTAAGTTTGGGCATTTTGCGAGGGTGTGTCCGTCAGCTGGATCGCAGCAAGCCGCAGCCCCACCTCATGGTCGAGGAGGATTGTTTAGGGGTCGTTACCCTCAGTTTCCGCAACCTAGGGTTGGAGAGACGCAGTTTACGCCATTTCAGTTGCCTGGTTCGTCGTGTTTCGGACAGTCGTCTCAATAGCATTTCTCTGGACCCCAACATGCTCAAGTGAATGCCATTACGTGGGAGCAAGCGTAGGGCGCGCCGAGCGGAGGGATTGAAGGTAACTGTTCTGTCTTTGATTTTCCTGCACGAGTGTTGTTTGACACTAGCGCACCGCATTCGTTTATTGCTGATTCTTTTGTTATCGAGCATGGTCTGCATACCTTTCCTTTGCGCGATGTTGTGTCTGTCTCTACTCCTGGCGGTGCGAGTTTGTACTCCCAAGAGGTTTTGCTGAATGGCGTTCTGAGGTTTGGTGAGCATGTGTTGATGGCAAATTTGATTCGTCTGATTTTGTGGGATTTCGACTTCATAGTGGTAATGGACGTGTTATCCAGTTATAGGGCCTCCGTGGATTGTTTTCATGGGATCGTGCGTTTAGGCCTCAGTTAGGTGAGAAATGAAATTTCTACGGTGCGGATTCTCAGTTGAAGATTCCGTTAATCTCTGCGATGGAGATGTTCAGCTTGTTGTCGGCGGAGAATGCTGGTTTTATGATCTACGCGTTGGATGCATCTTCTTCTTTGCATGTGCAGCTCAGCGACGTTCCAGTGGTGCGTCATTTTCCTGATGTGTTCCCGGAGGAAATTCCTGGTTTTCCTCCAATGAGGGAGATTGACTTTAGCATTGAGTTGGTGCCTGGCACAACTCCGATTTCGCGTGCACCATATCTTTTAGCGCCTGCTGAGTTGAGAGAGCTCAAGGTGCAACTGGATGATTTGCTGGAGAAAGGTTTTATCAGACCTAGCATGTCGTCGTGGGGAGCGCCTATATTGTTTGTCAAGAAGAAGGATGGCACAATGAGAATGTGCATTGACTTCCGTCAGCTGAACAAAGTTACTGTTAAGAATAAGTACCCGTTGCCGAGGATCGACGATTTTTTTGACCAATTGCAAGGCTCTGCTGTATATTCGAAAATCGATCTACGTTCAGGGTACCATCAGTTGAGAGTTAGAGATAAAGATGTCGCGAAGACTGCTTTCCGTACTAGGTACGGGCATTTAGAGTTTCTGGTAATGCCTTTCCGGTTTACCAATGCTCCTGCAGTCTTCATGGATTTGATGAACCGAGTCTTCTGAGAGTTTATAGATCAATTTGTGATCGTGTTCATCGACGACATCTTAGTGTATTCGAAGACTCCTTTGGAGCACAAGGAGCATTTCAGAGTTGTCCTTCAGACGTTGAGAGACTCGCAGCTGTATGCCAAGTTCTCTAAGTGCGAGTTCTGGCTGGATCGTGTCGTGTTTTTGGGTCATGTGATTTCAGCGGATGTCATTTCTGTGGATCCCAGTAAAGCAGATGCTGTTTTGAACTGGGAGCGACCTAGGAATGTATCTGAGGTTCGTAATTTTTGGGTCTGGCTGGCTATTACCGTCGTCTTATAGAGCGTTTCTCTAGTATAACTAGGCCGATGACTCAGTTGACTCAGAAGGACAAGCGGTTCGTTTGGACTGAGAAATGCGAGAATTATTTTCAATTGCTGAAGGAGAAGGTGACTACTGCGCCTGTGTTGGATTTGCCGTCTGGTTCAGGTGGTTTCGTTGTGTGTTCCGATGCTTCGCTTAATGGATTGGGCTGTGTGTTGATTCAGCATGGATGAGTCATTGTGTATGCCTCTCGGCAGTTGAAACCGCATGAGACTCATTATCCAGTTAATGATTTGGAGCTAGCAGCTGTGGTCTTTGTGTTGAATATTTGGAGCCACTATCTGTATGGCGAGCAGTTTGTGGTGTATTCGGACCACAAGAGTTTGCAGTATGTTTTTTTGCAGCCTGACTTGAATATGAGACAGCGTAGGTGGATGGAGCTGTTGAAGGATTTTGATTGTGAGATCAAGTACCAGCCTGGGAAAGTTAATGTAGCGGCTGATGCGTTGAGCTGAAAGGCTCAAGAAGATATGCTTGCATCGTTGTATGTTTCTAAAGACCGTGAGCATCTTAGCACTACGGGTTGGAGATTTTACCCGGCTGAGGAGTATGTAGTGGTTTCTTCTTTCCAAGTTGAGCCACAGATCATTTCGAGCAAGAGAGCGGCTCAAAGATCAGATCCTTCCATCCATGAGTTTAAGTTGAAGGTGTTGGGGATCCGGATCCGCCCCCCGGCGAGGCAGCGGAAGAACATAGAATAAACAGCCGGGAGACGATCAATACGAAAAATTCAATAACAGTTATCGACATACATAGGGGGTTCAAAACCACTACCTTGCTGGCACTTGTGCCTGGCTCCAACCGTAGTTACAATAACGTCGGCTCTTCTCGGTAGATTGCGGTAGATATCGCCAATCCGGTCCACGACCAGAAACGAGACTCCTTCATCAGCCTGCACTAGAAGGACTGACGGAGACGATCAATACGAAAAATTCAATAACAGTTATCGACATACATAGGGGGTTCAAAACCACTACCTTGCTGGCACTTATGCCTGGCTCCAACCGTAGTTACAATAACGTCGGCTCTTCTCGGTAGATTGCGGTAGTAATCGCCAATCCTGTCAGGCCTCGTGCTCACAACGAATAAACACATGCGGAAGCTAACAAAAAGTGGGTAAAATTTTCGCTTTTAGGCCCGACGGTTTAAAACGATATAAGTTAAAATAATGCGATACTCAAAATAAGATCCCAGTTTAAAACCAACAAGGC
>KV004596.1:150600-169186 GCA_001598015.1 Dorcoceras hygrometricum
AGGTCTTGGTTGTACTGATTAGTCCTCATTACTCGAAACGTCATTGAGACTCTACATGATAGGCGTCTCACTTTGACCCGTTTTCCGACTCACTTGGGGTCATTAGGCGGCGGGATTGGGTGAGATCCCGATGCATGTAGGAGTCGATGATTCGTTGTCGAGGATTCACCGCTCGCTCTCATGCGTGGATATCCTATGCTATCTGAGTAGATAATAGTGTATAAATCTCTGGCCAGAGTACTAGAAGTGTTTTTGGTAAATGAGTTTACCTAGTAACACTCGCGATGTCACTATTCGATCTCCAAGAGGATTGCATAACTATCGTATCTCTAGCGACTCTCGATTTACCAATGGTCGTTGATCTGATCGGGATATATGTGTTGAAAGGACCGTACTGTACGCTAACCACGACCAACTGGTTCTTGCAGACACTATCAGTGATACCTAGGGGATCATGGTGCGATGTTTCTAGGCTCTTTACCATGATCCGTTGGGAAAGTCCGAAATTGTGATTTTGGAGCCATAGTGGTTGTGGGCCCACGGCTAGCTGTATCCATGAACCATTGAGGGTCACACAAGTACCGGATTCATGATTCCCGCATGGAAACTGAGCTCAATGTGTTGAGCATGTGAAGCGGATTTTAGGGATTGCGACTTCCTAAAAGTCAACAGGGGTCAAATTGCGATTTCCCATTGTTGAGGGGCAAAACTGTCATTTTGGACTAGGTAGCTGAAAAATTGTTTTTCACATCATAATGTTCAGTTTTGGAAACTGAGTCGATCGGTCCGATCTGATGGTCGATCGAAGTTATGATGAAACCGCAGTGAATTAAACGAACCAAATGTTCACATGGACCCGGGTTGGACCCAAGTCCATTGGGCCGGTTCAAGCCCATGAATGACTTATAATTACATGAGTTGTATATAGGGCTTAATCACCATAATTACACCAACATAACCTAGCCTCAAAGGCACACAAATCGGCCGCCCACCTCTCCTCACCTCTCGGACACCACGCGCCGCCCTTCGCTTGACTTGTTCGGGCCATCGTGAAGAGGTGTTTCCGTCCGTGCAAAATCCGTCGAGTCTTCTAGTGCAGATTGACGGAGGAAGATCGATTCCGGTCGTGAACCTGATTGACGATCTACCGCCGCCTACCGTGAAGAGCCAGTTTTCTTGTAAATCTGGTTGGAGCCAGGCGCCTAGACGCCAGCAATGTAACTATCTACGAACACCCTATGAATGTTTGTAGATTTTATTTAATGTATTGAACACTTTCCGGGCATTTTTTGTTTTTCCGCTGTGCCCCGGGAAGTGGGATCCGGATCCGCCACCGTGTTTCAACACTAACGTCCTATATATATATGATTTAAAATGCCTAAGGAAGAAACACGTTTAATCAATATGTCAGATTCTTTTTAAAAGTGCTACTCCATTTTAAAGTGACATCTGATGCTATAATGCCGAACCATTTTATTCAAAAAGAAGGATTCAATTGGCTTGTAAGGATCTACCAAACAGCGCCTGCAATTGCATTCTCAAATCTGAAATCAACCGAAGTAAAAGTTGAATAATGTAGCATTTCAATTTAATCTCTCCAATCTTATATATTTCTAATTGTGGCTCTAAAAATATCTATGCATTACAATTATACCCTTCTTAAAAGAATTTCGTCCCCAAAATTACTTACTTAAACAAATCTGGGTAGCTTCTCTGCGTATCAGATTCGACTCTCACGTAGCTTCTCTTTCAGTGTGGTTCGTCCACTGAATCTTGATCATAGGGATAGTCCTATTTCTTACTTACGATTCTCTCTCGAAAGAATCTTCTCTGGAACTTCTTCGTAAGTAAGATCTGGCGATAGTTGGATAGGTTCATGCCTAAGCACATGCGAAGGATTCGCAATGTATTTCCTAAGTGCTTATATATGAAGCACATTGTGAACCGCTGACATCTCTGGAGGTAACTGTGACGCCCACACCCATGGGAGCCAACGGATTTGTATAAAAAGAAATAAAAGAGAAATGGAAGGGCTGAAAAAAAATATTGTAAGCCGTATTTCCTTACAAAATAAAATTCGAACTACCAACGATTGGCGCCAAATAGTAATAACATATTTCAACAAACAGACTTGAGATACAAAATCCAATTGCGAAATACAACTTCTGGAACTTTATCTGAATTCACTATTGTTGTCATAGATTTTAATACATATTTGACAAAAAATAAAAAACAACAATAACATTATTGCGGAACCGCCGGCCTTCGATAAACACCCACCCACCACAGCTAGATCAGCTCCCGCGTCCCGCCTGCTCCAGATCTGACTCACCTGCACCAAGAAAGCTAGTGAGCCTAGGGGCTCAGCAAGCAAAATTGGGAATAACAAGAGCACAATATGCAGGTAGGCACAATACATAAGATATCATAGTTTAAAGGAAGTCATTTAAACATAATTCAATCGTAAACATCTGCTCTGGGAGAACTCAGATCTCAACATTATTTTCTTTAGACTTATGGCTCAGAAGCTCTCCTTAGGCCCTGTTGCAATTGATCAAGTTACTTAAGAATTCAGTTACTATATGGTGAAATTCGCCCTGTATGAAGGGGCAACTATCACGCTCGACTGCTGCTCACCCTTCCTATGTGGACCGTCGGTTGTCTTTGCCATAAATCTTAATATCTGAACATTTTATTCCTTTAAACACATCTGGATGAAATCAGATTCAACATCGGGGTTCACTTCATTTTAAAACTCATTTTCTCACAAAATAACATTTTCACTGAGCAGCCAGGTAGGACCAGGGAGAACAGATGTCTGAATGAAACACTTTTTGGGTACATGATACAATTCAGATGTTAGAGACAGCTGTGACTATGGGAACACTATCGCTAACAGGAAGTTCAGATGCTAGAGTGTAAATGTTGTCACTAGCGAGGGATTCAGATGTTGCCAGAGGATAGCATTTAGAAACAGATAGCTGTCTATGAAATAATAGTGTATAGAAGTAACAACAGATTTTGGCCTCGATCAACTCAGATGTCAACGAATTGGGTTGGTCAACTCAGATGTCATCGGAGACAACACTATACACAAGTTCGTTCAGATTTCAATACAACTGGATTGGTCAATTCAGATGTCAACGAATGGGTGGGTCAACACAGATGTCAACACAAAGTTAAAATGGTCGATAACATGAAATTTGAACAAACTTGGATATGAAGAAAAACTGAATAATGGTATAAAACATGTGTTACTGTGAAATCTGGTTGCTAATATACGAAACAGAAATATGGCTATGGAACCAGTGCTGCAGTATTACGAACGACAACCATAGATACCAGTTCTGCTTATCAAACCAGAACAACATCCCGATTCGACCAGCATCATTGATTACTTGGAGTCATGTTCAAACACTACCATTCACCAGAAGAAGAACTTTGTGACTATACATTGAACTGGAATCCGTCATGCTCAGCAATGTAAAACACTACCATTCACCAGAAGAAGAACTTTGTGACTATACATTGAACTGGAATCCGTCATGCTCAGCAATGTAAACAACATCTTTTGCGAAAAGAACATTTTGAGTTTTCGACGGAAACTAACTGTGAACCCGAAACAACATACATATTTTTCAAAACCAACAGAGGCATGAACAATAACTGAAAGGGATCAATATATACTTTCATGGCGTAGCAAGAATTAGATTTACTTGCCTTAACATTGGGAAGCACAGAGCACAACAGGTCACCACAGCAAGTCTCCTCAAGCACAACGACGAGCTCCACTGGTTTTAGATGAAAATGAAAGTTTTTTGCAAATAATGGAACTTATAATTCATAAGGACCATAGACATGGGAGTTGGTGGCTGTCAGGGGAAAACACTTGAATAGTCATGGTGTACCATGCTTAATTCTCAAGATTTTATTAAAAGTCCCCTGTCACTATTTTAATTTGTGAATGTGTTACTCAAATAAAAAAACGGAAAAACTGAACCATTTCCCATCCCGAAATTTTTACTTTAGTGAAATCTTAAATAGCTCGATTTGTGCTCGGAGTGACATATGTTCAGACCTCTGCACCGTGTCTAAACTATGAAAACAAGAAATCAACTTTCACAAGTTGAAGTATAGAAGATTTCGAAAGGGTCCTTAAATTAAAAGGACTAGAAATTGTGGTCCTACGGATTTTGGAGCGTTACAACTCTACCCATCTTATAAAAATTTCGTTCTCGAAATTTACTTACCGAACAAATCTGGGTAACGACTATGCATATCAGCTTCTGTTTTCCATGTAGCTTCTCATTTGGTTTGTTAGACCATTGCACTTTAACCATTGGAATACTACGGTTCCTTAGTTTCCTAATTTCTCTAAGAAGAATTTTCTCGGGCCTTTCTTCATAACGTCAATCTGGTGCTAAGTGAATTGGCTCAGCGCTCATATGTGCGACGGGTGGGGAACGTACTTCCTCAAAGCTGAAACATGAAATACACTATGCACTGAAGAGAGATGTGGAGGCAGTGCTAATCAATAAGCCAACGTTCCTACTTTGTCCAAAATCTCATAAGGGCAAATATATCTGGGACTCAGCTTTCCCTTCTTACCAAAACACATCACTCCTTTCATTAGAGCTACTTTCAAAAAAACGTGATCACCAACACCAAAACTCAGCTCCCGTCGTCTATTATCTGCATAACTTTTCTGTCTGATTTGAGCAGATTTCATTCGTTCCTTAATCTTTCTAACATATTCCACTGTTTGCTCTACCAAGTCTGTTCCTAAACTATCTCGCTCTCCTACCTCATCCCAATGAAGAGGTGTTATACATCTGCGATCATAAAGAGCTTCATATGGAGCCATCTGTATCGATGCTTGGAAACTATTTTTATATGCGAATTCTACCAACGGTAGCTTCAGATCCCAACTTTCTGAGAAGTCTATGATACATGCTCTAAGTAAATATTCTAGGATATGGATCACCCTCTCTGATTGTCCATCGGTCTGGGGATGAAAGCTGTGCTAAAAGTCAACTTAGTACCTAAAGCTCTATGCAAACTCTTCCAGAAAGCCGACGTAAAATTGGGATCTCTATCTGATACTATTGAAATGGGAACGCCGTGAAGCCACACTATCTCCTTCACATATAACTCTGCGTATCTACTCACATCAAATGTTGTCTTTACTAGCAAGAAGTGAGCAGACTTAGTAAGTCTGTCTATTATAACCCAAACAAAATTGTACCCTTGGGTAGTTCTGGGTAATCCAATCAAAAAATCCATAGCTATACACTCCCATTTCTACTCTGGAATAGGTAACGGCTTCAGCATTCCTGCTGGTCTCTGGTGTTCAGATTTCACCAGTTGGCATTTTAAGCACTCAGAGACAAATCTGGCAATATCTCTCTTCATTCCTGGCCACCAATATAACTTCTGGAGGTCTTTATACATCTTAGTACTTCAGAGATGTACGGAGTATGGGGCTGTATGGGCTTCTTCCATCAAATATGATCTCAGGGTGTCTACGTGGGGCACCCACATCCGGCCATGAAATCTGACTACTCCTTCTTCTGAAAAATAGAGGTTGCTGCCTCTCTCTTTATATTGTTTCACCACTTCTGAAGTTGTTCATCCTTCAGTTGTCCCTCTCAAATTTGGTCTATCATGTTCGAGTGAATGGTTAGATTTGCCAGCATCATAGAGCTGTCTTTGGGCACTAATTCCAACTCAAACTTCTCAATCTCCTGAGCCAATGGTCTCTGGACAGATAGCTGGGCTAATCCAACAGATTTTCTACTTAAAGCATCTGCTACTAGGTTGGCCTTTCCTGGGTGATAGCTGATGGTGCAATAATAATCCTTTACTAATTCTAGCCATCTCCTCTGCCTCATATTTAGTTCCTTATGGGTGAAAAAGTATTTGAGGCTCTTATGATCCGTGAATATATCACACTTTTTCCCGTAAAGGTAATGTCTCAAGATCTTCAAGGAAAACACTACTGCTGCCAGTTCTAAATCATTGGTGGGATAATAGTTCTCGTGGTTCTTCAACTGTCTGGAGGCATAGGAATCACTCTACGGTCCTGCATCAGTACAACACCTAAACCCAACTTGGACGCATATGTGTAGATAACAAACTTTCCTTGATCAGATGGCATGGTTAGCACAGGGGCTTCAATCAAAAGTTGAGTTGACATTTTGGAGTCCATTCAAACTTAATATGCTTCCTAGTCAGCGTGGTCAAAGGAACAGCTATCTTCGAAAATCCTTTAATAAAACGCCTATAGTATCCTGCTAAACCCAGAAAGCTCCTAAATTCTTAAACCGACTTGGGAACTGGCCATTCTCGCACAGCTTCCACCTTTGCTGGGTCTACCTCCAATCCATCCTTAGATATAATATGTCCTAGGAAAGTCACTTTCTCCAACCAAAAATCACATTTACTGAACTTGGAAATCAACCGCTTATCCTTCATACTTGAAGCACTGTCCTCAGATGGTTTACATGCTCGAATCTAGTCTTGGAATACACTAAGATATCGTCGATGAACACGACTACAAAATGATCCAAAAAGTGTTGAAAAACTCTATTCATCAAATCCATAAAAGCTGAGGGGGCATTTTTAAGTCCAAAGGGCATTACTAAAAACTCATAGTGGCCATAGCGTGTTCGAAAGGCAGTCTTTTAGATATCTGCTGGTTTAATCTTCATTTGGTGGTAACCAGATCTCAAGTCGATCTTGGAAAAGACTACTGATCCCTTCAACTGGTCAAACAGATCCTCAATCCTAGGAAGGGGATATTTATTCTTAGTAGTCAATTTACTCAGCTCTCGATAGTCTATACACAACCTCAGACTCCCATATTTCTTCTTAACGAACAAAACAGGGGCTCCCCACGATGATTTACTCGGTCTGATATGTGAGACCCGAAAGCTGATGAGATAATTGAGTTAATTATTCGGGTTTTATTGAGATCAGCTTTGCGTTGTTATGCTTGGAGAAGCTATTAGGTTTTGTTTTAGCCCTTAGAACAGTTCTGGAGAGTTAGAGTTGGCACGGAATCTGTTCAGCCGTTAGTGCAGGTCATCGCTGAATGTTAGCGTTCAGCAGTGGTGATGTCAGTAGTTGTCGTTGGGTGATTGTGTCAGCAGTTGTAGCGAGATCTTTTGTCATTAGTGTTCAGTGGTGAGATAGCATGCTTTCAGTAGCGGGTGCTTCTACGTCATGGTTTGGATTAGTTGGAATGACAGTGTTTTGGATTGGCGAAGAAGACTCAGCTGTGAGTTGCGTTAGCATCAGCTGTGTGAGAGATCTGTTGTTGCGTTGACAACAGATGTTGGTTAGTTGTTCAGCAGTGAGCAGCGGGTGACGTGTCCAGTTGCGACAGTGATTCTCTGCGATGTCGTTTGAGTTAGTAGAGATCTGTTCTCACTTACAGAGAGATCTGTTGCAAGATCTGTTTGCGAGCGGGAATATCAGTTGTGATAGTTTAAGTGTTGGTGGATACTGTTCCTTCAGTAGTGATTAGCTTTGACTTATATTAGAGGACTTGGTCTTCGATTTTGTATCCAGTTTCCATACATAGAATATTTCCTGATTTCCAATTTCTGTCGTGATACCCTAGCTATTGTTCACCGAACCTTATCTTCTTCGATTGCCGATGGTAGACAGCTCCGACGAGAGTAAGAGTGGTAGAGTTGGACTCCTCTTGCTGAGACTCTTCGTTTGGATATTGCTTTCGGACGTTTGCTTGAAGCTGGTGAGGTGTGCGAAGACATCTCCCTTGTGTAGTCTGTTAGCATAACCATCGGATTTCGCTCCTAGCTTTTTGGGGTATGTTTAGATCCTACCTTTAAGCTTGTTAGAGCTTTTTGTTGTGTTATAAAGGTAGGGTAGATCTGGTGGAGTTCGTAACTCCCAGCTTCTGTGTTTTGTGCTTCAGTCTTTGAGTAGTTGCTTGTGTTGGATCAGCAGGTGGTGGATCTGTGTTGCTCGGACCTTATTTGTAGTAATTGTTGCACATAGAATTGAGGTACGGATGTGAGCTTGTTTACAGCTTAGGATTGAGCATGGATTATGTGCTTTGCTGTGTATGCTCTGTGCTGTTATCGTTTGTGCATTGTATTGATATCAGCTGTTGCATTTGCATACACGCATTATCCTGTTGAGCTCCGTTTTGATAGCTGTGCCTATTATGTTGATTGAAGAATACCGGGATGTTGTTTCGAGGACGAGCGGGTAGTTCCCGTATACCTCGGAGGCGAGCGGGTAACTCCCATACCTCATCTCCCTACTGGGTTTGATAGCCGCTATGAGCGGAGTGGGTAGCTCCCACATATCATGAGTGGGAAACAAAAGGTGGAGCTATTTGTTTGGCATCTGGTATGGTGTACTGGAGATGAGTGTGTAGCTCCCATGTGCTCAGTATACCCGTGGCCACTGATTGTCTTTCCTTTGATCAGATCTTGCTGTTCAGCTGTTGTTTAGATCCTTTGGCTCCTTGCTTTCGGTTGTAGCCTTGATCCCTTGCATAGCATTTGCATATTTATCTGTTGCTTTCCTTATGCTGTTTGTATTGCTCTCCGTACTGGGGTTTGACCCCGATGTCCTCTGGGGCTTGTATATTGTTGTCTGTATGTGTTTTCAGGTTTCCTAGGTTTCTCTGCTGGTCGTGGCTTCGACCCAGCTGAAGGTTACCCAGGAGGTGGATAGAGTGTCCAAGTTAGCGTATAGCATATATGTACTAGTACTATCAGCCGGGGAATGCTCTGTGTTTGTGGGATTGTGATATCCATTTTAGTACTGGTATTTGTATTTTTTTAATGCTGTACTGTTTTATTGTGTGTTTGTAAACTGGAATTTTTTAAGTATGGTGGTATTTTAAATTATATGTTTTAAACAGTCAGGCCTAAAGCGAAAATTTTAAGCCACTTTTTGTATGCTTCCGCTATTGTTTTGCGTGGTTTAACTCTGAGTAGAGCACGATGCCTGACATTTTTGGTATCAGAGCTTAAGCTGGGATAAGCTCGATTTCTGTTGATCACACTTGAGTCTAGGCACAGTGTTTTGTGTTGCATGTGCTTGATTATGTGATCTATTTGCTGCATTTAATTGTGTTGTATTTGTTTTGTTGTGATCTTACCCTCTTAGTGTTTCTTAGATGCCACCTAGACGTAGGGGTAGAGGTAGAGGGCAGATTCCGTAAGAGTCTGAAGGTCAGACCGAAGGTGATCAGCATTGTTTTCCCCACCGTGGACGTGGTAGGCACGCCGAGGATGAGGTTGATGAGTTGGCTACCAGAGTGAACGATATGGAACTCGTTATGGCGAGGTTTCAGCATATGAATCCTTAGGTTTTCAACGGGGATGAGTCTAGTGCTGATGCAGATTCGTGGTTACAGCATGTCACGGGTTTGTTTAACCGTGTGCAGTATGATGTTGAACTCAAGTTGAGTCTGCCTACTTTCCAGTTGAGGAAAGGTGCGGAGCGTTGGTGGAGATGCGCTTCGAGGACTTTGGAAGAGACAGTAGTAGGGATTACGTGGGACAATTTTTGTGTTGCTTTTCGTCAGGAGTATGTCCCGGAGTCCTACCTGAACGCCCGTGAGCGTGAGTTCGATAATTTGGAGCAAGGAAGTATGTCTGCTAGAGACTATGCCCGTAGGTTTTCTTCCCTTCTTGCGTACGTGCTGCATGTTTCTGGTCGGGAGAGAGCGAAGAGAACTAGGTTTCTTGAGGGGTTGAACGAGTAGTAGTATTCTTTGGTTTTGGCTAGCTCGCCGAAGAGCTATGCAGAGGCGGTGAACAGTGCGATCGACATCGAGGAAGGTTTGAGGAACCGTCGGTCTCATGGTAGGCCGCAGGTGGCGCAGAGTAGTTGTCCAATGGTTCAGGGAGCACAACCTTCCCAATCTGTGCAGTCGTCTCAGCCACCCCAACAGCAGCAACAAGTAGCCCAACAGTTTGGACATCAGAGGTTTCGGCCTCGTGGTAAGCAGTTTAAGAAGAAGTCTGGTTCTAGTTCTTCTGGTTCTGGTAGTTCCAGAAGCGGTGGTACGAAGGTGGAGTATTGTGGCCAGTGTGGTGGAAAGCACCCTACAGCATAGTATTTAGGTGTGCAGGGTTCTTGTAATGTCTGTGGTCAGTACTGGCACTTTGCTAGAGTGTGTCCTTTGTCTGGATCGCAGCATACCGCAGTTCCGCCGTAGGGTCGAGGTGGATCTTCTAGAGGTCGTTCTGATTTTCATGTTCAGTAGCAGAGGTTGGGGGAGCCTCAGTTTAGGCCGTTTCAGTAGCCGGGTCCTTCGCGGTTTGGACAATCTTCCCACCCTCAGTTTGCCCAAGTGAACGCCAATGACTAGGGAGCAGGTGGATAGCACACCGGGCAGAGGGATTATATCAGGTACTTGCTTTATCTTTGATTTTCCTGCGCATGTGTTGCTTGATACAGGAGAGTCGCATTCTTTTATTTCTGATGCATTTGTGGTTGAGCATGGGTTGCATACCACTACCTTGTGTGATGTTGTATCTGTTGCGACTCCTGCCGGTGCGAGCCTGTTCTCCTAGGAGATTTTGTTGAATGGTGTTCTTAGGTTTGGCGAGAGTGTGTTGTTAGCCAACCTGATCAGGCTAGTGATGTGGGATTTTTACTGTATAGTGGGAATGGACGTGTTGTCTAGCTATAGGGCCACTGTGAATTGTTTCCATGGCGTTGTGCGATTTAGGCCCCATTCTGGCGAGAAACGGAATTTCTACGGCCAAGATTCCCAGTTGAAGATTCCTTTAGTCTCTGCGATGGAGATGTTTAGCCTGTTTTCGGTTGAGAATGCTGGTTTTATGATCTATGCCTTAGATGCGTCTTCTTCTTTGGGCGTAGACCTTAGTAGAGTCCTGTGGTTCGACATTTCCCGGATGTGTTTCCGGAGGAGATTCCTCGCTTTCCTCCGAGGCGGGAGATAGACTTCAGCATTGAGTTGGTTCCTGGTACAGCTCCGATTTCACGTGCTGTTAGAGTAGGTGTCCAACTAGCCAACTTGTGGCGTGTGGGTTCTTGTTGACTCTTTGTAAAACGATCATTATTTATGGAATTCATATTCTTTTATGGCATTCTTTATCTTCATTATTTTATAATGTTAACAATTGTGTTGGATAAAGACCTAGAATGTACCATAGTGTATGTTAGATGTGATAGTGGATATGATGGCTATCATGAAACACATCTAATAGTCACTGTGTATTCTAAACTCGTTCCTAGTCGATTGGTTGGATAAAGACCTAGAATGTACCATAGTGTATGTTAGATGTGATAGTGGATATGATGGCTATCATGAAACACATCTAATAGTCACTGTGTATTCTAAACTCGTTCCTAGTCGATTGGACCGTCAAAATGAGGATAAGGCCGCCCGAGTTTGAGACTAGGATCTGCGATGTGAAGTACCACGTTTCATTGGTAGGGAACATTGTTATGTTATGAGCATGCAGATGGATAGTGACCTGGTGATCTATCGAACTACCCTCGTTCGGACTTTCCAAGTGGTTACCATTTGTCGAGTAGATAAGTCCGAGGTCTTGGTTATACAGATTTGCCCTCACTACTCGATACATCATTGAGACTCTACATGATTGGTGCCTCACTTTGACCCGTTTACCGACTCAGTTGGGGTCATCAGGTGGCGGGATTGGGTGAGGTCCCGATGCATGTAGGAGTCGATGCTTCGTTGTCGAGGATTCACCGCTCGCCTTTGCGCGTGGATATCCTATGCTATCTGAGGAGATAATAGTGTGATAAATCTCTGGCCAGAGTAATAGATGTGTTTTAGGTAAATGCCTAGTAACACACGTGATGTCACTATTTGATCTCCGAGATGTATGGATGGTCATTGGATCTCTAGCGACTCTCGATTCACCAATGGTCGTTGATAAGCGGCTCTCGATTCACCAATGGCGTTGATCTGATCAGGATATTTGTGTTGAAAGGACCGTACTGTACGCTAACCATGACCGACTGGTTCTTGCAGGCACTATCAGTGATATCTAGGGGATCATGGGGCGAAGTTGCTAGACGCTTTACCATGATCCGATGGGCTAGTCCGAAAATGTGGTTTCGGAGCCACAAATGTTGTGGGCCCACGGCTAGCTGTATCCCTGAACCATTGAGGGTCATACAAGTACTGGATTCATGATTCCCGCACGGAAACTGAGCTCATGTGTTGATCATAGGAGGAGGAAGGATGGAAGTGCGACTTCCTAAAATTAAACAGGGGTCAAAATGCAATTTCCCTGAAGTTTGGGCTAGTTTGACTATCCTTGAAACTTGCAGGGGCCAAACTGCTATTTTGGACTAGGTGGTCCGAAAAATTGTTTTCACATCATAATACTCGGTTTTTGTAAACTGTGTAGATCCGTCCGATCTTATCGTAGATCGGGATTATGATGGAGCCACGGTGATGGACTTGAACGAATGTTCACCCTAGGCCCGCCCCAGGCCCATTGGGCCGATTCAAGCCCATCACGTGTCTTTATATATATTGTCCCTAGGTTTACAAAGAGACACACTCTACAACACAACTCCAAACCCTAGAGCTACCCGCCTCCCTCTCCCCTTTCCCTCACGGCCGCCGGCCCCATCACACGCCGCCGCCCGTCGCGCTCCGCCGCCACCGTCCGTTGTCGTCGCTGTCGGACTTGTTCCGACCGTCTCGACGAGGAGATTCCATCCGTGAAATATTCATCACATTTTCTAGTGCAGACTGACGAAGGGATCGTGATTTCAGTCGTGGACCGGATTAGGAGAACGACGACCGCCAACCGTTGAAGTGCCGATTTCCTCGTGAAATTGGTCAGAGCCAGGCGCCTAGACGCCAGCAAGGTACTAATCTAAACATCCTATGCATGTTTATTTGCTGTATTTGTTATGTATTGACTGTTCCCGGTGCAAATTTTTAAATATTCCGCTGTGCCCCGGGAGCGGGATCCGGATCCTCCGCTGCGCCAATAGTGGTGTCAGAGCTTTGGCTCGGATCTGTTAATACATAATTTTGTACCTGTATTGCATCAGATCTCAAATTTCAAATTTAAAAAAAAAAAAATTTTTTTCGATCACGCAAGCCGCAGCGTGCTGCACGAACGCTGCTGCGCGCAGCGTGCACAACGTGCATGCAGCGTGCGGCAGGGGTTGCATGCCTTCGCGCACACCCCTGCGAGTGTTGGCCGGCGGGCATTGCGCCCGCTGGCCTGCACCAGTGCGCGCATGTCACGCACGGGGCTGCGCGACGCCTGCCGCCCTCCTGTGCAAGCTGTGCGCATGCGTTGCTCACAGTGGTGCACGCGTTGCTCACAGTGGCGTACGCGTTGCTCACAGTGGCGCACGCAGCGTGCAGCACTATGCTGCACTCTGTGCGGGCGTTGGTGCACCGCCGTGCAACGACTTCCGGGCGGAGTTGGGACGGCTGTTTTGATTTCTATGGTTGTTTCGCGCCGGTCCCGTATGGCCCGAGGGTTTTTCGGGCCGATATTTGATATTGGGCCTTTTTGGTCGGACCAAAATTAATTTTTTAAATTTTTGAGATTTTGGACCTAAAATTGTTTTAAGCCTAATTTGATGCAATTAAAAATAACAAAATAAGATTTTATTTATAAACTATGATTTTATATTTATAATGCGATTCTGTTGGAAATTATCAAATTTGATTTGATTATTTTATTTATGTCAATTTATTGAATTGATTATGTTTGGGATGATCGAGAGAGGTGCCCAATGTGTTAGGTGTATGCTAGGTTTTACAAATTTTGGTTGTAATATTATTGATATCATTGCAAAGGGGGTCTGTTTGTGGCCCGTTCGCACCCCTTTAAATTGTATCCCTATTGTCATGGTTATTTAAATGTAAATATTAGACTTAGTGGGAGGATAATTTTGAAGATGGTGTAGATGATGATCAAAGATATTGAAGACCGAAGATTTGTAAAACTGGAAGCTTATGTAATAGGATTGCATTTGCATACTGCTTGTCACCTAGGATTGGACCTAGATCCGTGCTTGGAAACCACGGATCGAATAGATCTCTCTCATAGATCATCCCAATTATATATATGTGATATATATCTGTTGAATCCTTGATTTTAAATTTGATTTAAAAATTGTTGAGACCAAATATCAAAATTATATCCCTCATTTTAAATTTGATTTAAAATTTATATCAAGATTAAAAGTTTATTCGATAAGCTAAGGGAATTTAAATATTGTTTAAAATTTCCTACCTTCCATCAACAATGGGTGTACGTCGATGCTACCCGTATACATGGCCCGACTCATTTTATTGAGGGATTTATGTATGCCGGAAGCTGTACACGTCATTGACACTCGCTGTGAGTTGGTTGGAACTCCCTTTAATGTTGGCTCATATTATTGGGGACATTAATGAGACCGTCCATCACAACTCAACATTGTTGGGTCATTTTGACACGTGATAGTAATCGGCATCATATTATTGGGTCCTTACTGGACGTGAGGTAAATACTAGAGGTTGCACCTGTTGAAATTGTGCCCTACCTTTTGAGGATCATGATTGGCTGATATTATTCGGGACCATGATTTCTTGATTGGACTCTGTGTACCCAATAAGGAAACTTGCTTTCTCGATTTCATTAGAAGGTGGTGAAATCGTTAAAATAGTGCGAGGGTAATTCATAAAACTAAATGACCTTGTTTTATGTCTTAGCTTTTTTCATAAATAGTCTGTAATGAATCTCTTTTTTTTCTTTCAGTATAAACTGCTATTACAATGTCTTCAATCAAAAATCCAATTGTTGGTATACTGGATAGCAACAAGTTCACTGGTTTGAACTACCAAGATTGGCTTCGAAACCTCAAGATTGTCTTGGCTTCGGAGAAACTTCTCTAAACGCTAGAGAAGACCCCTCCGAAGGAAGCCCCTGCCGATGCCAGTCCTGAGGAGCTGGCAAAGCTGGACAAATGGTGGGACGATGAACTTAAGGCACGATGCTATGTGATAGCATCAATGTCCAACGAAATGCCGCGGCGTTTTGAGAAGACGGTGTATGCTGCAGACATACACCTTCATCTCAAGGTGCTGTATGGGGAGAACTCTCGGACTGAGAGGTTCACTACTGTCAAGGATCTCATGACGAGCCGCATGCGCGATGGGACTTCGGTCCGCGAGCATGGGGTTCGCATGATTGGGCACATTGAAAAGCTAGTGGGCCTTGATATCACGCTTTCACATGAGCTGTCTGTGGATCTGCTTCTCCTCTCCCTCCCTGCTGCATTCGACCCCTTTGTGGTCAACTTTAACATGAACAAGCTGGAAGCCACCCTTGAAGAGGTGGTGAACATGCTTGTCGTGTTCGAGGGTACCATAAAGAATGACAAGCCCGTCCTCCTTATGGGCTCTTATTCCTCTGCGAAGAAGGGGCCCAAACGCAAGGGTAAGAAGCGTTCTGCCCCTGCGAAGGAGGGAAAGCCCGCCAAGAAGGCCAAGGCAAGGACTTCAAAGTCGAACGAATCTGAGGATGTTTTCCACCGCATTCACAAGCCTGGACACTGGAGGAGGAACTGTAAGGATTACCTTGAGCAGTTGCGAACTGCAAAAGGTATATTCTACGTTGAAATAAATATGTCTCTTAACTCGACTTATTGTGTACTTGATACCGGATGTGGATCTCATATCTGCAATGATTTGCAGATAATGACAAGAATCCGGCGTCTTAAAGAGGGTGAGACCCACTTGAGGCTTGGCAACGGAGCAAGGGTTGCTGTTGAAGCTATAGGAGATGTTTATTTATCTCGGTCTTCAAATTTTAAATTGTTGTTAAGAAACGTTTTATTTGTTCCTAAGTTAATAAAGAACATCATTTCCGTTTCTATGCTTGATAGTGATGGATATTCTTGTCATTTTGTCAATTCGATTTGCAATATATACAAGAATGAATGTTTGATTGGATTGGGGAACGCAAAAACGATCTATACACCTTAAAATAAAAAGAAGTTCCAACTCGCGATGTGGAAACACATACAACAACTATTAAAAGGAAAAACGATAGCCTGAACCCGGCACAACTTTGGCACGCTAGGCTAGGTCATGTTTCCTTGAGTAGGATGAACAAGTTGGCTAGGAGTGACATGTTTGATATGTCTGATATTAACTCCTACCGACTTGTGAGTCTTGTCTCAAGGGAAAAATGACTAAACAACCCTTCACGGGCAAGCCTGAACGTGCTCAAGGCCTATTGGATTTGATCCACACTGATGTGTGTGGCCCACTTAGCATTGGTACTATGTACGGTCACACGTACTTCATCACATTTACCGATGATCACTCTAGGTATGGGGACTTGTACTTAATGAAGCACAAGTCTGAGTACTTTGAAAACTTCAAAGAATTCAAGGCTGAAGTGGAAAATCAATTGGGAAAAAGTATTAAGACACTTCGATCCGATCGAGGTGGAGAATACTTGAGTGCCGAATTTCAAGCCTATCTTAAAGATAATGGGATTCTCTCACAGTGGACCCCTCCGGCCACACCACAACTCCATGGTGTAGCGGAGCGTCGTAATCGAACCTTGATGGATATGGTTCGATCTATGATGAGCTTCACTGAACTTCCTGCCTCGTTTTGGGGCCATGCGCTCGAAACGGCGGTAATGTTGTTGAACAATGTCCACACCAAGGCGGTGGATAAAACTCCATATGGGATATGGATGGGCAAGCCGCCCAAATACTCATACATGAGGATTTGGGGATGCCCTGCTTACGTGAAGCAGACAGTGGGAGATAAGCTGGATAATAGATCCATCTTACGTTACTTCATTGGGTATCCAAAGAATTCTATTGGATACTACTTCTACTATCCAAATGAAACGAAAGTGTTTGTTTCCAGAAATGCCACCTTTCAAGAAAGGGAGTTTCTACTTGATAGAGAAGGCAAGATAGTAGAACTCGAAGAGGTTCGAGAACCAACTGAAGTACCAAGTGAATCTCCCGTACCTCAAGAGCCAATACATGATATGGACACATCTAGGAGATCTGAAAGGGTTCCTAGGGCTCCTGTGAGATATGGGTTCCTCCTTGAAGATGATCAAAGTGATCAAACTATTGGATGTGATCCAAGAACTTTCAAGGAGGCAATTTCCGATGCTGATTCTAATTTGTGGCTTGAAGCAAAGCAATCTGAGATTGACTCAATGCATTCGAACCAAGTTTGGACTCTTGTTAATCCTCCCGAAGGAGTCGTTCCTATTGGATGTAAATGGATATACAAGAGAAAGCTTGGGCCTGACGGTAAGGTACTGACCTACAAAGAGCGACTGGTCGTGAAGGGTTACACTCAAAGACAAGGTGTTGACTATGATGAAACATTTTCACCAGTCGCAATGTTCAAGTCAATTAGAATCCTAGTAGCCATAGCCGGATGGTACGACTATGAGATATGGCGAATGGATGTGAAAACTGCGTTCCTTAATGAAAACATTCAGGAATAGAAAAATATGACGCAGCCTGACGGTTTCACATCTGTAGAAAGTGAGCATAAAGTATGCAAACTTCAGAGATCGATCTACAGTCTCAAACAAGCATCGAGAAGTTGGAACCAGAGATTTGATGAAACAATTAAGGAATTTTGTTTCATCAAGAATCCCGAGGACCCATGTGTGTATAAGTGTTGGGGATCCGGATCCTCCCACCGGCGAGGCAGCGGAAGAACAGAAAATTAACAGCCGGGAGACGATCAATATGAAAAATACAATAACAAACTACGACATTCATAGGATGTTTAGGTGACTACCTTGCTGGCACTTGTGCCTGGCTCCAACCGTAGTTACAATAACGTCGGATCTTCTCGGTAGATTGCGGTAGAAATCGCCAATCTGGTCCACGACCAGAAACGAGACTCCTTCGTCAGCCTGCACTAGAAGGACTGACGAGATCTGCACGAACGGATTCTCCTCGTCGAATTGGCCAGAAACGATTTTCCGGCGAAGACGGGCGGCGGCGGCGGCGGCTTGTAGAGAAGAGGGAGGGCGGCGGCCAATGCTAGGTTGAGGGTTAGGTTTAGAGTTTTAAGTGTGTTGAAGTCTATTCTTAACTCTATATTAAATAGAATTAAAGATGGACTTGGACCGGCCCAACGGGCCCGGGTCCAAATGACGATATCCATCGCTGCGACTTCATCGTAACTCCGATCGACGATCAGATCGGACCGATCGACTCAGTTTCCAAAACTGAATGTTATGATATGAAAAACAATTTTTCAGATCATCCAACCCTAAATTGCAAAATGACTGTTTTGCCCCTCAACAGCGGGAAACCCCGGTTTGATACCTGTTGACTTTTAGGAAGTCGCACTTCCCGAAATCCTCTTCTCGTGCTCAACACATTGAGCTGAGTATCCGTGCGGGAATCTCGAATCTAGTACTTGTGTGACCCTCAATGGTTCAGGGATACAGCTAGCCGTGGGCCCACAACCATTGCGGCTCCGGAATCACAATTCCGGACTTGCCCAACGGATCATGGTAAAGCGTCTAGCAACATCGCCCCATGATCCCCTAGGTATCACTGATAGTGCCTG
>KV004596.1:176123-186264 GCA_001598015.1 Dorcoceras hygrometricum
GCGCGGCGCAAGGCCGCGCGGCCGCGACAAGCGCGACGCTCCATGCGCCCACGTGCGCCCAGCAAGCGTCGACGTGCGGCGTGCGACCAGCAAGTGGTCCTCCACCATCGCGCCAGCCCCCCGCGCATCAACAGCATCGCCCAGCAACTCTCGTGAAACGCAGCGGCCGATCTTCCTCGTGCGAGGTGGCGCCAAGCTCCCGGCGGCGACGCGCGATGATCGCGCATGCCTCGCCCGTCACGCGCACGCTCATGCGCGCAGCGGCACCCAACGTCGGCCTCCCTTGTGCGGCCAGCGCGCAAGTCGCGCGCACACGTGCGTGCGAGGAGGAGCGGCGTCGTTGCGTGCGATGGCGGCGTGGCCGTGGGCCTTGGTTCAAAACTTCGTTTTCAATTCTGAATAATCGAGATGTTAGATACAGTTATGGCATAACGTTTTGATCAGATCCGAAAAACACTGGCTCTGATACCACTGTTGGGGATCCGGATCCACCCCCCGGCGAGGCAGCGGAAGAACAGAAAATTAACAGCCGGGAGACGATCAATACGAAAATACAATAACAAACTACGACATTCATAGGATGTTTAGGTGACTACCTTGCTGGCACTTGTGCCTGGCTCCAACCGTTGTTACAATAACGTCTGCTCTTCTCGGTAGATTGCGGTAGAAATCGCCAATCCGGTCCACGACCAGAAACGAGACTCCTTCGTCAGCCTGCACTAGAAGGACTGACGAGATCTGCACGAACGGATTCTCCTCGTCGAATTGGCCGGAAACGATTTTCCGGCGAAGACGGGCGGCGGCGGTGGCGGAGCACGGCGGCGCAGGAGGCGGCTGATTTGTGCTTAGGGTTAGGTTAAGTTGTGTAATGTCATATATACAATGAAGTTATTAAGTCTAATTAAATAGACTTAATGATGGACTTGGACCGGCCCAACGGGCCCGGGTCCAACGATGAACATTCAGTTCATCAATTTTTCAGATCATCCAACCCTAAATTGCAAAATGACTGTTTTGCCCCTCAACAGCGGGAAACCCCGGTTTGACCCCTATTGACTTTTAGGAAGTCGCACTTCCCGAAATCCTCTTCTCGTGGTCAACACATTGAGCTGAGTATCCATGCGGGAATCTCGAATCTAGTACTTGTGTGACCCTCAATGGTTCAGGGATACAGCTAGCCGTGGGCCCACAACCATTGTGGCTCCGGAATCACAATTCCGGACCTGCCCAACGGATCATGGTAAAGCGTCTAGCAACATCGCCCCATGATCCCCTAGGTATCATTGATAGTGCCTGCAAGAACCAGTTGGTCGTGGTTAGCGTACTGTACGGTCCTTTCAATCCATATAGCTCGATCAGATCAACGACCATTGGTAAATCGAGAGTCTCTATAGATCCGATAGCTATGCATACATCTTGGAGATCAAATAGTGACATCGCGAGTGTAACTAGGTAAAAACATTTACCTAAAACACTTCTAGTACTCTGGCCAGAGATTTATACACTATTATCCCCTCAGATAGCATAGGATATCCACGCATGTCTGCGAGCGGTGAATCCTCGACAACGATGCATCGACTCCTACATGCATCGGGGTCTCACCCAATCCCGACGCCTTATGACCCCAAGTGAGTCGGCAAACGGGTCAAAGTGAGACGCCTATCATGTAGAGTCTCAATGACGTTTCGAGTCGTGAGGACTAATCAGTACAACCAAGACCTCGAACTTATCAACTCGACAAATGGTAACCACTTGGAAAGTCCGAAGGAGGGTAGTTCGATAGATCATCAGGTCACTATCTATCTGCATGCTCAGAACATCACAATGTTCCCTACCAATGAAACATGGTACTTCGCATTGCATATACTAGTCTCGAACTCGGGCAGCCTTATCCTCATTTTGACGGCCCAATCGACTAGGAACATGTTCAGAATACACAGCGACTATTAGATGTGTTTCATGATAGTTGTCATACCCACTATCACATCTACATACGCTTTAGTGCATTCTAGGTCTTTACTCAACGCAATTTTAAATCATCATACATACAATGAAAGTAAAGAATGCCATATAATAAATGCGAATATCATATATAAAGATTATTTCATACAAGAGTCTATAAACCCACACGCCACAAGTTGGCTAGTTGGGCATCTACTCTAACAATAAGAAGGTAGTTAAAAGTGCTGTGACATTCCTTGTACTTTATGTTGATGATATTCTACTCATTGGGAATGATGTAGGAATGTTTCAATCAACTAAAGTATGGTTGTCTAGTAGATTCTCGATGAAGGACATGGGTGAAGCATCCTATATTCTAGGAATACAGATCTATAGGGATAGATCGAAAAGGATGCTCGGACTCACCCAAGCTACCTACATCGAAACCATACTTAAGCGGTTCTCTATGGAAGATTCCAAGAGAGGACACCTACCTATGTGTCACGGGGTCACTATATCTAAGTCTATGTGTCCAAAGACTGATTAGAAGATAGAGAGTATGACACGTGTGCCATATGCCTCGGCAATAGGTAGTATTATGTATGGCATGATCTCAACTAGACTGGATGTCGCATATTCTCTGAGTGTCATGAGCCGTTACCAAGCCAACCCCGGTCAAATGCATTGGAAGGCCGTGAAAGATATTCTTAAGTACTTACGAATGACTAAGAATATGTTCATGGTCTATGGGGGTGGTGAACTGAAATTGGAAGGCTACACTGATTCTAGCTTCAAATGTGACGTGGATGATTCGAAGTCAACCTATGGATTTGTATTCATGCTCCATGGTGGTGCTGTCTCTTGGAATAGTTCCAAGCAAGACACCGTCGCGGATTCAACCACTGAGGCTGAGTACATCGCAGCATCAGCTGCTGCTAAAGAGGCGGTTTGGATGAGGAATTTCGTCCAAGAGTTGGGAGTAATCACTGAAGGAGTTGGTCCAGTCCCGGTGTACTGTGACAACACGGGTGCCCTTGCGCAAGCAAAGGAACCTAGGTCTCACCAAAGATCCAAACACATACTGAGGAAATACCACATAATCCGGGATACTGTGGCTAGAGGTGACATAGCAGTCGAGAGAGTCGCCTCTGCAGACAACATTACTGATCCACTTACGAAGCCCTTGCCAGGACCGTTGTTTGAAAAACATCACGAGACAATAGGACTACGTCTGATGAGTAGTTGGCTTAGGGCAAGTGGGAGATTGTTAGAGTAGGTGCCCAACTAGCCAACTTGTGGCATGTGGGTTCTTGTTGACTCTTTGTAAAACGATCTTTATTTATGGAATTCGTATTCTTTTATGGCATTCTTTATTTTCATTATTTTATAATGTTACCAATTTTGTTGGATAAAGACCTAGAATGCACCATAGTGTATGTTAGATGTGATAGTGGATATGATGGCTATCATGAAACACATCTAATAGTCACTGTGTATTCTAAACTCGTTCCTATTCGATTGGGCCGTCAAAATGAGGATAAGGCCGTCTGAGTTTGATACTAGAATCTGCGATGTAAAGTACCACGTTCCATTGGTAGGGAACATTGTGATGTTCTGAGCATGCAGATGGATAGTGACCTGGTGATCTATCGAACTACCCTCTTTCGGACTTTCCAAGTGGTAACCATTTGTCGAGTGGATAAGTACGAGGTCTTGGTTGTACAGATTAGCCCTCACTACTCGAAACATTGTTGAGACTCTACATGATAGGTGCCTCACTTTGACCCGTTTACCGACTCAGTTGGGGTCATCAGTGGCGGGATTGGGTGAGGTCCCGATGCATGTAGGAGTCGATGCTTCGTTGTCGAGGATTCACCGCTCGCCTTTGCGCGTGGATATCCTATGCTATCTGAGGAGATAATAGTGTGATAAATCTCTGGCCAGAGTAATAGAATTGTTTTAGGTAAATGGGTTTGTCTAGTAACACACGCGATGTCACTATTTGATCTCCGAGATGTATGCATGGTCATTGGATCTCTAGCGACTCTCGATTCACCAATGGTCGTTGATCTGATCAGGATATTTGTGTTAAAAGGACCGTACTGTATGCTAACCATGACCGACTGGTTCTTGCAGGCACTATCAGTGATACCTATGGGATCATAGGGCGATGTTGCTAGACGCTTTACCATTATCCAAAGGGCTAGTCCGAAAATGTGCTTTCGGAGTCAAACATGTTTTGGGCCCACGGCTACATGTATCCCTGAACCATTGAGGGTCACATAAGTACTGGTTTCTCGATTCCCGCACGGAAATTAAGCTCAATTTGTTGATCATAGGAGGAGGAAGGATGGAAGTGCGACTTCCTAAAATTAAACAGGGGTCAAAATACAATTTTCCTGAAGTTTGGGCTAGTTTGACTATCCTTGAAACTTGCAGGGGCCAAACTGCTATTTTTGACTAGGTGGTCCGAAAAATTGTTTTCGCATCATAATACTCAGTTTTGTAAACTGTGTAGATCGGTCCGATCAGATGGTTGATCGGGATTATGATGGAGCCACGGTGATGGGCTTGAAACGAATGTTTACCCTGGGCCTGGGCCCGCCCCAGGCCCATTGGGCCGATTCAAGCCCATCACGTGTCTATATATATATTGGACCTAGGTTACAAAGAGACACACTCTACAACACAACTCCAAACCCTAGAGCTAGCCGCCTCCCTCTCCCCTTTTTCCTCACGGCCGCCGCCCCTTCATGCGCCGCCTCTGCCGTCCGTTGTCGTCGCCGTCGGACTTGTTCCTGCCGTCTCGACGAGGAGATTCCGTCCGTGAAATATTCGTCACGTTTTCTAGTGCAGACTGACGAAGGTATCGTGATTTCAGTCGTGGATCGGATTACGAGAACGACGACCGCCAACCGTTGAAGTGCCGATTTCCTCGTGAAATTGATCAGAGCCAGGCGCTAGACGCCAGCATGGTACCAATCTAAACATCCTATGCATGTTTATTTGTTGTATTTGTTATGTATTGACCGTTCCCGGTGCAAATTTTTAAATCTTCCGGTGTGCCCCGGGAGCGGGATCCGGATCCGCCGCTGCGCCAACAGTGCTCCGTATCGTTTAGCGCCTGCTGATTTGAGGGAGCATAAGGATCAGCTGGTTTGCTGGAGAAGGGATTCATTAGGCCTAGTATGTCCCTATGGGGAGCGCCTACATCCTGGTTTTCAAGAAGAAGGACGGGTCGATGATGATGTGTATCGACTTTAGGCAATTGAACAAGGCGACGGTGAAGAACAAGTACCATTTGCCTAGGAGAGATTATCTTTTTGACCAGTTGCAAGGGTCTGCCGTGTTTTCTAAGATCGATATACGTTCTGGGTATCATCAGTTGCGCATCCGTGAGCAGGATGTTGAGAAGACTGCGTTTGGTACGAGGTATGGGCATTACGAGTTTCTAGTTATGACTTTTGGTTTGACGAATGATCCTGTGTTTTCATGGACTTGATGAATGAAGTCTTAAGAGAGTTATCGATCAGTTTGTGATTGTGTTTATCGATGAAATTTTGGTGTACTCTAAGACTCCGATGCAGCATAAAGAGCATTTGATGCTAGTTCTTCAGAAGCTTTGAGACTCGCAGCTGTATGCTAAGTTATCCAAGTGCATGTTTTGGTTGGACCGAGTTGTATTTCTGGGTCATGTGATTTCTGTTGATGGTATTTCTGTGGATCCCAGTAAGGTTGAGGCTTTTCTCAACTGGGAGCGTCCCAAGAATGTCGCTGAGATTCGTAGTTTCTTGGGTTTGGCTGGCTATTATCGGCGGTTTATCTAAGGATTTTCTAGTATATCTAAGCCAAATGGCAGAGTTGACTCAGAAGGACAAGCGTTTTGTTTGCACTGAGCAATGCGAGAATAGTTTTCTGTTGCTCAAAGAGAAGCTAACTTCTGCGCCTGTGTTAGCTCTTTCATGTGGTTCAGGTGGTTTTGTTGTTTGCGCAGATGCTTCCTTGAATGTATTGGTTTTTGTGTTGATGCAGAATGGTCGAGTCATTTCTTATGCCTCTCGGCAGTTGAAGCCGCATGAGACTCGTTACCCAGTTCATGATTTGGAGTTAGCAGCAGTGGTTTTTTCTATGAAGATTTGGAGCCACTACCTGTATGGTGAGCAATTTGTGGTGTACTCCGACCACAAGAGTCTTCAGTATCAGTTTTCTCAGTCAGATTTGAACATGAGACAGCGTAGATGGATGGAGCTGCTAAAGGATTTTGATTGTGAGATCAATTACCAGCCTGGGAAGATGAATGTAGTTTCTGATGCATTGAGCAAAAAGGCTCAAGTGGCGATGCTGGCTTCGATACAGATTTCGGAGGTCCATGAGCATCTTAGCACTACTGGTTGGAGGTTTTACCCCGCTGAGGATTATGTTGTGGTGTCTTCTTTTCAAGTTGAGCCACAGATTGTTTCTAGCATTAGAGCAGCTCAGAGGACTGATCCATCCATCCATGAGTTGAAGCTGAAGGTGAGAGCTGGACTGTTGGAAGACTATACTGTCTCTTCTGATGATTGTTTGAGGTTTCGTGGCAGGCTTGTTGTACCAAATCTAATTGATTTGAAGGAAGAGATCTTGCGAGTATCGCATTGCAGTAGATACAGTGTCCGTCCTGGTGCAAGGAAGATGTAACATGCGTTGAAGCAGCATTACTGGTGGGCAGGTTTGAAGAGTGATGTTGCATATTTTGTAGCCCGATGTCTGAATTGTCAACAAGTAATGACAGAGAGGATCAGACCTGGTGGGTTGTTGCAAAGCTTAGAGCTTCCCCAATGGAATTCGGAGCACGTAGCTATGGATTTTGTCACGCATTTGACTCGTTCCAGCAGAGGTTGTGATGCGTTTGGGTTGTGATAGACATTTTGTCGAAGTCTGCGCACTTCATTCCCTACAACATGAGTTATTATTTGAAGAAGATGGCGAAGCTGTACATAGATTTTGTGGTGCGTTTGCATGGTGTGCCAGTTTCGATTGTTTCAGATCGTGATCCTCGATTTATTCCAGGTTTTGGAAGAGTTTGCAAACAACTTTGGGAACTAGATTGGCTATGAGTACAGCTGATGGTCCCCGGAAATAGGATCACTAAGCAAATAGGAGTTCAGAAGGGGGGGGTTGAATGAACTCCTTCGATTTTTATTTTCGAAATACTTCAAATCTGTTTTTAGCAAGTCACGCTAAACACAAATCTGTTTTACCAGATTTGTGTGGCTCTCGGTCACTTCTGTTTTCTCGGTTAACAAGTTTGTGCGGAATCAAACCGATAGAACAGTGAACAATAATACAGAAATAAATGCACGTAAGTAAAAGATTGAGTCGAGAGTTTGTTTCTGGAAGTTCGGATATCAATCGACTGTAATCTTCTGGTTTTGAATCAATCAAAATAGTTTACAAATGTAAACCAGAAGATGTATCTCGAAGATGAAATCTGTTAAGAACAAAAGGAATGTTCTTCGAGATTTGGCTACTGGAACTCGATTGTTCTTCAATGGAGTGTATATGAAATTCCAGTAGTAGATGCGAGAGATAATAACGGTCAGCAGCACCTGTATGAATTTATTTCACCTTATAAAGCCTTAGATTCAAGTTAATCCATTTGACACAAATTCTTCCCGTTGAAAGATGTTCTCTAAAGTACCGACAGGGATTGTCCTTGTGTCCTTTTTCTTTAATGCTTTTTGTCTTTTTCTGTTTTGGCTTTTACGTTCCACTAGCTTTTCTTTATTCCAACAGCTTCTCTTCTATTTCTTCATTGTTAGTGCGTAACAGCTGTTTCATCTTGACCACCGCTGAATTTTCTTTTCTTTGCATCTGCTGATTTTAACATTCGTTCTTTTGTACTACTGCTGAAAATAACTTTGCGCAACTACTGAATTTTCTTTCGTTTGCTCACGCCACTGATATTTGTTCCTCTACCGATTTCTTCTTCTGCTCAAAACCAATCTCTTTCGTTGTACAATTTCTCGAATCTTCTACAGTATATGTAACCATTTCTTTTACACAGCGCTACGTTTCTTCGCTTGTTTGCAACTGCTGGTTACTTCACAATTCTCTTCTTGTCTAGACATCTGCTGTTCATAATTCTGTTGCTTCATTCTTATTCATCTGCTGATTTCTCTTTGCAACGTTCCTGTTCAATATACCAGTTTAATCGCTGCTGTTTTTCTCTTCATCATCTGCTGATTTCTATTTTCTCTTCATCGGGTTTCTACATTCTTACTGAATTAATTCTTCTGTTCGATTGTTCGGGCACTTCTACTGCTTCGCTCACTTCTTTTATTCTTCTCTTCATCAATTGTTCGCTTTTGAACATTACTGATTTCTGCTCAATACCGATTTCTTCTTGAATGATTGATGTCTGCTGAATTAAACATCTACTGTTCATCACTTTTCTTTGTGTTGCAGACTTTCTGATTTCATCAAATTCATTTCTCCAAACTCCACGCAAGCTGTTCTTTTCTTTTGTTCCAGTCGACTGATTTCTGTTCTTCTTTACTTGTTTCTTCTAGTCGACTGGTTCATGCACACCTTTGCATCGTATGAATTTCTTTTCACCATTTCTGTTTCAATTTCTGGACAACTGATAATTATTGCAACGACTGGTTTTGCTTTACTCAACTGCTGATCTTCCACAACTTCTGCTGATGCTTCTTCTTCGCACATTATTTGTTTCTGCTAAATTCTTCGCTTTAACTCCAGTCGACTGATATCTTCTTTGTGTTGCGACTGGCTTTGTTTTCTTTCAATCCTCGTCTGATTTATTCCTTCAGCGTCTGGATTAATTTCTTCATTTCAGTCGACTGATTTTGTTCTTCAACTTTGCATTCAGTCGACTGAAATAATTTCTCAACAACGCTGTGTCTTGTTAATCCTTTTCATTTGTTCCAGCTCTGCATCTGGTTCACGCTACTTCTGCTGATTGATCAGCACGAGTTTCTTCCTCTGCTGGTATACTCTGCTGAATTCAACATAACACCTTATAAAGCCTTTGATTCAAGTTAATCCATTTGACACAAATTCTTCCCGTTGAAAGATGTTCTCTAAAGTACCGACAGGGATTGTCCTTGTGTCCTTTTTCTTTAATGCTTTTTTGTATTTTTCTGTTTTGGCTTTTACGTTCCACTAGCTTTTCTTTATTCCAACAGCTTCTCTTCTATTTCTTCATTGTTAGTGCGTAACAGCTGTTTCATCTTGACCACTGCTGAATTTTCTTTTCTTTGCATCTGCTGATTTTAACATTCGTTCTTTTGTACTACTGCTGAAAATAACTTTGCGCAACTACTGAATTTTCTTTCGTTTGCTCACGCCACTGATATTTGTTCCTCTACTGATTTCTTCTTCTGTTCGATTGTTCGGCCACTTCTACTGCTTCGCTCACTTCTTTTATTCTTCTCTTCATCAATTGTTCGCTTTTGAACATTACTGATTTCTGCTCAATACCGATTTCTTCTTGTATGATCGATGTCTGCTGAATTAAACATCTACTGTTTATCACTTTTCTTTGTGTTGCAGACTTTCTGATTTCATCAAATTCATTTCTCCAAACTTCACGCAAGCTGTTCTTTTCTTTTGTTCCAGTCGACTGATTTCTGTTCTTCTTTACTTGTTTCTTCTAGTCGACTGGTTCATGCACACCTTTGCATCGTATGAATTTCTTTTCACCATTTCTGTTTCAATTTCTGGACAACTGATAATTATTGCAACGGCTGGTTTTGCTTTACTCAACTGCTGATCTTCCACAACTTCTGCTGATGCTTCTTCTTCGCACATTCTTTGTTTCTGCTTAATTCTTCGCTTTAACTCCAATCGACTGATATCTTCTTTGTGTTGCGACTGGCTTTGTTTTCTTTCAATCCTCGTCTGATTTATTCCTTCAGCGTCTGGATTAATTTCTTCATTTCAGTCGACTGATTTTGTTCTTCAACTTTGCATTCAGTCGACTGAAATAATTTCTCAACAACGCTGTGTCTTGTTAATCCTTTTCATTTGTTCCAGCTCTGCATCTGGTTCACGCTACTTCTGCTGATTGATCAGCACGAGTTTCTTCCTCTGCTGGTATACTCTGCTGAATTCAACATAAGTCCAAAGCGTGTTGTTTCCTCTTGTCTGCTGATAATTTCGAAAGCATCTGCTGATAATTCGAAAGCTTCTGCTGATA
>KV004596.1:206257-230948 GCA_001598015.1 Dorcoceras hygrometricum
CGAAGCTACAGTGCATCTAGTCGCAACGCAAAGCATCCAGTCGCAAGAAGATTCAGGCGAAGCTTTTGGACAACCAGACGCAAGCAACAGCAGCATCCAGTTGAGAGATTATTTGAATCAGCTGTTGCTATATATATTCAGTCGCGAGCTACAGTGTCCAGTCGCAAGATTTCCAGGTGCAAAGAAAAGAAGAAATAGCGGAGCTTAGCATCCAGTCGACAAAGATATCATCAGAAGATGATCCAGTCGCAGTGTTAAATCAGTAGCGAAGCAGTTGACGATTTGCGAGAGCTGGATGTCAACTGCTGAGCTCAATTCAAAATGGCGAAAGCGACAGAAGCCTGCAAAAGAAAAGGACGCAAGTACTACTTTACAGAGGAGCGTTGCACAATTATGGAAATAAGACAAGACAGCCTTCTGGAGCGCTGAAGAGTTTTGGAAGCTTTCCAACGGGAAGTATTTTTCAGAGGCTATATATTGGAGGCGACGCCAATTGAAGATGAGTTCTTGTCATGCAGTTCAGAGTGAACGAGACGCTATGCGTTCGTTCAGTTGGTGCAACTACAATACTGTGGGAAATATTCATTGATTACATAGTGCACCAACAGAGGGAAAATAATCTGAAGTGAAGCTGTCAACTAATCATTCGAGAGAGAGTTTCATTGCAGTTGACAGTGTAGCTAGAATTAGCTTGTTAGAGCATTTCCCTCGTGTGTGAGAAAAACAGAGAGTTGAGCGTTCATTGTATCAATCTCACACACCCGGATTCATTCACAACTGTTTGTGAATAAATCTCGAAATATGTTCACAGATCCCGTCCAAGCATGAAGACGTAAAACTCTTGTGTATGTAGTTAGTCACACAGTTGCGGCTGTTGTGCATTTGAAGTAGTGGATCCTTCCGAGGTGGAAGAAGGGGAGATGTAGGATGTTGATATCCGAACTTCCATAAACAAATATGCTGCGTACTGTATTGTGTTCTTTAAGCTTTTAGCATTTACTTTAGCATTGCACGTTTACAGTTCAGAACGCATTCATTTGAGCATACGCATTACAGTTCAGCTTAGCATCTCATTTCAGCAGCACACAAGCACGAGTCTTGAACAGATTTATGTTGAACATAAATCTGTTTGAGTTGTTTTAAAATATAGGATTCTGTTCTGGTATTTTCCGCATGATTTTTAAATCATACCAGATCTGTCTCCGGTGCTCTTTGTATTGTATTTGTTCAAGAACAACGAGCTATTGCAGCTCCAGAATTAGCAGCGCGCAAAATTTTAATTGCTCATTTTAAACAGCGGCTGCTAGGTTTCTTTTTGATCCTAATTCCAACGGACCAACAAGTGGTATCAGAGCTTTGTGCTTCTGGTGCTTCTGAGTGTTTGGTTTTGTTTATTTTTGGGGACCATCAAGTGGTATCAGAGCAGGCGCCTCTCAGTCATTGAACAGTTAAATTTTTTTTTACGTATATATCTCAATATGTCATTTTCTCACAATGAAATTCCTATGTTGTCTAAGGAAGAATATAACGTATGAAAGATCAGGATGCAAGCCCACCTTGCCGCTCAAAATGATGATATAGCGAGCAAGAAAAAGTAAACTGCTTGATGGCCAACGACTTTATGGAAGATGAGGTATTTGATTTTTCCAATATTGAATTCACACGAGAAGATCTCATCTCTGCACTACACGAGATGGTAGATGAGTACAGGAAACTTTCTCAAACATTCGAGGAAGTCAAAGCTGAAAACAAAAGTTTGAAAAATAGTTCAGGTGAACCAAGTGTCTCTCAACTTGGGGAATCTGACAGTTTGAAAACTGAAATAAGTAAGCTGGAGACTGGGAATGAATTGTTGAGAATGAAGTCTGAAGAGCTCACATTCGAAAATGGTCAATTAAATTATTTGGTGAGCTCCTGGACAAAATCCTCTGTTTCCCTGAATAAATTAACTGATAGCCAGAAGTCAATAAATGACAAATCTGGATTGGGCTTCAATTTCAGTGAAAGCTGTATTGGGGAAACAAGTACTCAGTCAAATCTGGAAGGTGATAAGTTCAATAAAATGAATTTTGTCAAATCCAGTATGACACATGATATAAATGAATCGATTGAGTACAATGATCAGATTTCTGGGAAGATGAACCACAGAAGTAAGAATGGTTTTGAATATGTTAGACTCGAGAACAACAAGCCTAGTTGGCTAAGAGACAGATTTGTCAAAGTAAAAGCTGATTTCGAGACATCTGTTCCTAACCAACAAAGGCATGGTTCTGTGAAAGTGAAATCTGGTTGGAAGAAAGCTTATTCCCAACGAAATCTGAATGGTCAAAGTGCGAAATCAAATCATAACAGATTTCACAATGTTTATGCACGCACCCTTGTGGACACACATACTAGGAGAACTGTCAAAGTAATTCAAGTATGGATTCCAAAAGGGTTAACCCAATCTGGACCCAAGTAAAATTGGGTACCAAAATTTGTTTTCTTGACTGCAGAAAAACAGGAAGCAAATCCCATGGGATCTGATCTTCGGTGGAATAGAATTTATCCACCCGAGCAGATCATAGGTAACAATTAATTTGAAAGAAAATATTTCCTTATGTTCTGATAGCTTTTTAAAATCTTTCTATGCGGAAATTTCTGGTGCTTTGTTGTTTTATTGGGCTTATATTATAAAAGACAGGGAGAGTGATAATTTTGGAATTACAGAGCATTGTTCCAAAAGAACGTGCAGTGATATGTCTTCAAATGGAAGAGATTCTGTGAATTCCATTATTATCTATTTCTCAGTCTGTAGTTATTTGAGCAATCTGTTTAAGCACCATTTCAGATTTGACGTTGTTCATATTGCTTTTAGGTGTTTTGTCAAATCTGTTTGCCTTGCATTGTATCTATGCTACAAATGATCTTAAATGCTTTTGAGCTGAATGCATAAATTTAGGGAGAGTGATAATCTGTTTTTGATTTATTTGTTAACTCCGTCTGCTTGTTGTAAGCTAAATTCATAGCATACTGCCTGCTTATGGTCTTTTCCCAAAATCTGTTTTGTTTTTCAAAATCAAAATTCCTGCTGTCATTTTTTTGTGGCAGTATAGGGAGAGTTTCATTTTAAAATTCTTCGGGAAGACCTGTATTCGAACCCTTTTTGATTCCCACAAAAAGGGAGAGAATAGTTATACTCAGTCTGTAGTTATTTGAGCAATCTGTTTAAGCACCATTTCAGATTTGACGTTGTTCATATTGCTTTTAGGTGTTTTGTCAAATCTGTTTGCCTTGCATTGTATCTATGCTACAAATGATCTTAAATGCTTTTGAGCTGAATGCATAAATTTAGGGAGAGTGATAATCTGTTTTTGATTTATTTGTTAACTCCAGTCTGCTTGTTGTAAGCTAAATTCATAGCATACTGCCTGCTTATGGTCTTTTCCCAAAATCTGTTTGTTTTTCAAAATCAAAATTCCTGCTGTCAGTTTTTTTTGTGGCAGTATAGGGAGAGTTTCATTTTAAAATTCTTCGGGAAGACCTGTATTCGAACCCTTTTTGATTCCCACAAAAAGGGAGAGAATAGTTATAATTGTTATAACATGCATATGTTATTTAAGGTTTTGTGTAAATCAAAACTTAATTAGGATCTGTCAAAACAGATCCAACAACAGCGTATCACCCCCAAACAGATGGCCAATCGGAGTGAACTATCGAGATTTTAGAGGATATGTTGAGAGCTGTTGTAATGGATTTTAGTGGAGCTGGCAAGACTCGTTGTCTTTGGTTGAGTTTTCCTACAATAAAAGTATCAGGTCACGATTGGCATGGCACCGTTTGAAGCTTTGTATGGCAGAAAGTGTAGATCGCCAGTGTGTTGGGAAGAAGTGGGGGAGAAGAAGCTGTCTTCCCCAGAGTTTGTGCAGCATATGAAAGATCATGTGGACTTGATTCTCCAGAGAATGAAAGCTGCTCAAGATCGCCAAGCTAGTTATGCGAATAAGAGGCGTATGCCTTTAGAGTTTGAGGTTGGTGATCTAGTTTTCCATAAGGTTTCTCCTTTCCGCAGTGTTATGAGATTTGGTCTCAAGGGAAAGTTAGATCCTCTTTATGTTGGTCCTTATGAGATCTTTGAGAGGATTGGTCCTTTGGCTTATCGATTGTTGTTGCCACCAAATTTGTCTTCCTTACATGATGTGTTTCATTTTTCGATGCTGAGGAAGTATGATCCAGATCCCTCGCATGTTTGAGAACTGACGAGGTTGAGTTAGATCGGACTTTGAGCTATGTTGAGTATCCCTTGCAGATCTTGGATAGAAAAGAGAAACAGCTGAGGAACAAAACCATTCCCTTAGTGATGGTTCAGTGGAGCAAGCACGGTAGAGAAGAAGCTACTTGGGAACTGGAAGAAAAGATGCAGCGTGAGTGGCCGCATCTGTTTGAGTAGATGTTGCTTTTGTTCAAGTATTTTATTGCTTGTGTTTCTTTCCCCATTTATCTTGAACTCTTGTTTTGGAGTTGATTGATTTCGAGGACGAAATCCTGTTTTAGTGGGGGAGAGATGTGAGACCCGAAAGCTGATGAGATTAATTGAGTTAATTAATCGGGTTTTATTGAGATCAGCTTTGCGTTGTTATGCTTGGAGAAGCTATCAGGTTTTGTTTTAGCCCTTAGAACAGTTCTGGAGAGTTAGAGTTGGCGCGGAATCTGTTCAGCAGTTAGCGCGGGTCATCGCTGAATGGTAGCGTTCATCGGTGGTGACGTCGGCAGTTGTCGCCGGGTGATTGTGTCAGCAGTTGTAGCAAGATCTGTTGTCGTTAGTGTTCAGTGGTGAGATAGTGTGCTTTCAGTAGCGGGTGATTCTACGTCGTCGTTTGGATTAGTTGGAATGACAGCGTTTTGGATTAGCGAAGAAGACTCAGCTGTGAGTTGCGTTTGCGTTATCGTCAGCTGTGTGAGAGATCTGTTGTTGCGTTGACAACAGATGTTGGTTAGTTGTTCATCAGTGAGCAGCGGGTGACGTGTCCAGTTGCGACAGTGATTCTCTGCGACGTCGTTTGAGTTAGTAGAGATCTGTTCTGGCTTAGAGAGAGATCTGTTGCAAGATCTGTTTGCGAGCGGGAATATCAATTGTGATAGTTTAAGTGTTGGTGGATACTGTTCCTTCAGCTGTGATCAGCTTTGACTTATATTAGAGGACTTGGTCTTCGATTTGAGTATCCAGTTTCCATACTTAGAATATTTCGCGATTGCCAATTTATGTCGCGATATCCTAGCTACTGTTCACCAACCTTATCTTCTTCGATTGCCGTCGGTAGACAGCTCCGACGAGAGTAAGAGTGTTAGCGTTGGACTCCTCTTGCTGAGACGCTTCGTTTGGATATTGCTTGCTGAGACAGCTCAGACTCCCATCTTTCTTCTTAACGAACAAAACAGGGGCTCCCCACGGTGATGTACTCGATCTGATAAATCCTTTATCCAACAGATTTTCTATCTGTTCCTTTAACTCTTTCATTTCTGATGGATCAAGGCGGTAGGGTGGTTTAGAAACTGGTGCTGCTCCGGGTATTAAATCGATTGAAAATTCCAGCTCTCTATCTGGTGGTAGTCCATGTATATCCTTTGGGAATACCTCGGGAAATTCGTTTACTACCTCTACATCTGAAAGTTTGGGCTTACTACTCGATGCTAAAGTCGACAGGCTTGCCAAATATCCTACCCCACCTTTCCTCAAACAACCTTGAGCTTTAAGCGCGGAAATAATGCGAGGAATCTTACAAATCTGATTGACCCCAAACGTAAACCAGTCTCCTCCTTGGGGTTTTACCACCACTGTTCTAAGCTTGAAGTCTATAACTACTCCATACCGGGTTAGCCAATCCATTCCTAAAATCATATAAAATTCAGGAATTGGTAAAACAATCAAATTGGCAGTAATCAAATGCCCTTGAAGCCTAAGTTCTAAATCTCGAAACAGGTCATGGGATACTAGCTCTTCTCCAGAGGGCACCGTTACACAAAATCCCATAGTTACTTGGTCAGGTCTGATTGGTAACTTCTTAGCAAACTCTGCTTCTATGAATGAATGAGTTGCACCTGAATCTATCAGAGCTAAAGAGGGCAAACCAGATATCAAAATCTTACCCGTAACCACCGTAGAATATGGGTTGGCTTGCTCAACTGTCATGACGTAAGCTCTACTGGTCACCATCTGCTTTGTCTTCGGGAAATTCTTAATAACATGTCCTGGCAACCCACATTTGTAACAAACATTCTTTCCAACTCTACAAGGACCGGGGTGATTCCTCTGACACTTGGGACACACTGGCCTACTGTTGATAGCAGGGGCTGCACTGATGGGTTGAACAGATAGAGGCTTCTGCTCCTATGGTCGCTGCTGATTATTGCTCGGCTTCTTGGAGGGTCTCTGGTCCTTCAACTGGAAGACCTGTCTCTTCATTTGTCTCTCCTCCATTACAGCCTTCCAATCTTGATCAACTCTAGGAGATTTGTCTACTGCCCTCCTGAAGTCCCCGGGTTCTGTCAGGCCCCGTGCTAATTACTAACAATTAACACGTAATAAGCGCAAAAACACGGAATCTTAAAATCAGGGCTTAAAAATTTTTCGAAATACAATGGACCTGAACTTCAAATCATACATTCAAAATATCGATAATCAAAATATAAGTTAACTCCAACTCATGCAATCAGATAACAACATACATCAAATCCAAGATCGATCCCCAATACATAAAACACGGGGCATCCCCCGGTTCAATACATATCATAATTATAACTGGGACTCAGGGACGAGGGGATCGACCAGCTGAACTTTCACTCGGTCCAGCTTGGTTACCTGTAGTTCCTGCAAATGTGCAACACAGACCCAACCAAAAAACAAAAGCAGGAAACAAGTACGAGGTCAAGCCTCAGTACGAAGAGCTATCAAAACAGCTAAACATGCAACATGCTATAATAAATGCTATGAATGCATGAGGGCTATCAAGAAATCGGATAGCTAGACCAGTCTATCAACTGGCAACTCAAATCAAGCCTCTATACCACGCACAGCCAATCAGCCGATGGAAATCATCGGTCCGTGATCATCGGGGCCCGTCAGCCCATCACAGCTCGGT
The DNA here is from genome assembly GCA_001598015.1 of Dorcoceras hygrometricum. Lineage (NCBI taxonomy): Eukaryota > Viridiplantae > Streptophyta > Magnoliopsida > Lamiales > Gesneriaceae > Dorcoceras > Dorcoceras hygrometricum. The sequence continues at coordinate 213,376 of KV004596.1, forward strand.
GGTAGACACTCGAATCCGGTAGTCACCACTCCGACGATAGCGTTGGACTTTTCGGGTACGACTCAACAGTCGGCCAGTCACAACGTGGCACCCAATCAGGTAATCAAATCAATCTATCAATTCAGGCTCAAGATGTATGCATGAAAGCCATTCAATATCAATGCTTAATGCATACAATTCATAATACGTGCAAACAGAATGTATAGCTCAAGAAATTCATCAAACTGTTCCACGTAAACGCATAGCAGCAAAGTCACGGATTTCACAACATTTAAATATAGACATGTTCACGCTCAAAGCTGCTAAGGGCTGCTCAATCGTACCTCGAATCCACAAATTCTACCTCACAAATTCGAACAGGGCACGGCAGCACTCACGACCAGAAACCAGCAACTTTTGCGATCTTCTCCAAGGTCATTCTGCAGCTTCAAATGGGTAGCAATCGAAAGAGAAGTTCACAGGGAACCCAGCGCCACCGAAATAAATTCGAACAGGGCACGGCAGCACTCACGACCAGAAACCAGCAACTTTTGCGATCTTCTCCAAGGTCATTCTGCAGCTTCAAATGGGTAGCAATCGAAAGAGAAGTTCACAGGGAACCCAGCGCCACCGAAATTACTCAAATCTTCGGCGGAGAACAACGAAAATCTAGGGAAGAAATGTCTCGGTGAACAGTAGCTCCACGAGGGTTTGAGAAAGAAGAGATAAGAAATATCTGGTTCTAAAATAATTCTAAGTGTCGAACAACACTTCTATTTATAATCTCCCCAAATCAACGTCTGCTGAACACTAATATTCAGTCGACTGAACAGTAGAGATCTTCCAGCAGATACCTCCTTTCTTTCGTTAACATCAGCAGCAACAACCAATAGGCAATCGCAAGAAAACACTCCAAAACGACACCGTTCCAACTTATCAAAACGACGCCGTAACGCTTCAACAGCTGACAACAGCTCTCGCAAGCAAAACGACCAAAAGCTGGTAACGGCTCTCTCTCTCTCCAAAACAATCCATCGACTGGTCGCGTGAAAATACTCAAAACGACGTCATTTTAGTTACGTAAGCATTGCTGCCAACAGCTGATCTCCCAAACGCAAAGCTCAAAACGCAGCGTTTCAACTAATTCAAACGACGCCGCTTCTCAACGTTCTTGTATTTGCACGCCTGCTGGCCAGCAGCAACCATCACAACGCAATCTACTACCAACAGAACGGAATACGTCACGCCTACGTCATCATATCTGTTAACAGCTCTTGCGACTGATTCCTCAAACCATCTGCTGATCGTTCTCCATTAGCGCAACTGTTGAATCTAGTAATCAACACTCCAAAATGTTGACTAACACGTGTCGCTTCCTCATTCATTCTCGCGCTAAGAGCAACATCTGCCAGCAGCAACTTCAAAATCGAAACTAAAACCAGCAACTCTCAGTGCGTCACGCTGACGTCATCTCTGCTGATTCAAAATCCACCAGCAAGGAGCTACAGTACCGTTGACCAGCGTTGACTTCACTAAAATCAGCAGGAACCTCAAAAATCACGTGATTAATCCCAAATCAAATCAATTAATCACTAAGGCTAATTCACAATCCTCACATTCTCCCCACCTTAAGAGATTTCTTCCTTGAAATCAAAGGCAAACTCAGGGAAGAAAAACAATCAATCATGCAAACCAGCACCAACTAAACACCAAATTCGAAGCAAAAACCAGAAATTTACCTGGAAATTCTACACGATCAGTTCTCAAACAGATGAGGCCTGTCCTGCCTCATCTTCTCCTCAACTTCCCAGGTTGCTTCTTCTCGGCCATGCTTGCTCCATTGGACCATCACCAACGGAATTATCTTGTTTCTCAGCTGCTTCTCCTTCCTATCCAAGATCTGCACCGGATATTCGACATAACTCAAGGCAGAATCCAGCTCAACTTCGTCAGTTATCAAAACATGGGACGGATCCGGCTCATATTTTCTCAACATTGACACATGAAACACGTCATGCATCGCGGCTAACTCTTCGGGCAGCCTCAATCTATAAGCCAATTGTCCAATCCGCTCAAGAATCTCAAAGGGACCAACGAATATGGGAGCCAATTTGCCTTTAAATCGGAATCTCATCACGCTCTTGAAAGGAGAAATCTTGAGAAACACACGATCGCCCACCTCAAACTCTAACGGTCGACGTCTTCTGTTCGCATAGCTCGAGAAACGGTCTTGGGCAGCCTTCATTCTACTCCGGATCAAATCAATTTGGTCTTTCATGTGCTGAACAAATTCCGGTGTAGAAAGCTGTCTCTCGCCAACTTCTTCCCAACAAATCGGGGATCTACACTTTCGACCATAAAATGCCTCAAACGGAGCCATTCCAATAGTGACTTGGTAGTTGTTGTTATACGAAAACTCCACCAAGGAAAGCGAATCCTGCCAGCCACCGCTGAAATCCATCACTACCGCTCGCAGCATATCCTCTAAAGTCTGGATAGTCCGCTCAGATTGTCCGTCTGTCTGTGGGTGATAGGCTGTGCTCATCGCCAAACTCGAACCCATTGCTGCTTTCAGACTCTTCCAAAAGCGAGAAGTGAACCTCGGATCTCTGTCAGACACTATCGAAATCGGAACTCCATGCAATCTAACCACATGGTCGATGTACAATTTCGCCATCTTTTTCATCGAACACCTCACATCATAGGGAATGAAATGGGCTGACTTCGAGAGTCTATCAATCACAACCCAGAACGCATCGCATCCCCTACTCGATCGAGGTAGATAGTCACAAAATCCATGGCGATGTTCTCCCAATTCCATTGGGGCACCTCTAAACTCTGGAGAAATCCACCAGGTCTCATTCTCTCAGCCTTGACCTGCTGGCAATTCATACATCTAGCAACAAAAGAAGAAATGTCGCTCTTCATACCTGCCCACCAGTAGTGAGACTTCAAGGCATGGTACATCTTTCTTTCGCCTGGATGCACACTGTACCGGCTACAATGCGCTTCATTCATGAGGGTCTCTTTCAAATCAATCAGGTTCGAAACTACTAATCTCCCTCTGAATCTCAAACATCCATCAGAAGCAACATAGAAATCATCAGACTGACCTGACTGCGCCTTAATCCTCAACTCATGGATATAGGGGTCGGTCCTCTGCGCCTCCCTGATGTTAATCACAATCTGCGGTTCCACCTAAAGAGAAGAAACAAAGAAATACTGATCACCCGGCTGGAATCGCCAACCAGACGTACTCAACTCCTCATGAACTTTCGAAATACTCAAGGATGCTAACATATCAAGCTGGGTCTTTCGACTTAGAGCGTCTGCTACCAAGTTCACTCGCCCAGGCTGATACTGAATCTCACAGTCAAAGTCATTAAGCAATTACATCCAGCGTCGTTGCCTCATGTTCAAATCTGACTGCGTGAAGATATATTTCAGGCTCTTGTGGTCGGTGTAAACCACAAATTCTTCACCATAGAGATAATGCCGCCAAATCTTCAAGGAAAACACTATCGCAGCCAACTCCAAATCATGAACCGGGTACTTCGTCTCGTGAGGCTTCAACTGTCGAGACGCATACGCAATCACGTACCCGTTCTGCATCAGAACACACCCTAAACCATTCAGAGAAGCATCGGAGCACACAACAAATCCTCCGGAGCTAGACGGTAGGGCCAAGACAGGAGCAGTAGTCAACTTCTCCTTCAGCGTCTGAAAACTGTACTCGCACTCATCAGTCCATACGAATCTCTTATCTTTCTGAGTCAACTGCGTCATAGGCCTGGCTATCGAAGAAAACTTCTCAATAAAACGCCTATAATAGCCGGCCAATCCCAAGAAACTACGGATCTCAGATACATTCCTAGGTCTCTCCCAGTTCAAAACTGCTTCGACCTTGCTAGGATCCACCGAAATTCCTTGTGCCAAAATCACGTGACCCAAAATGATAATTCTGTCGAGCCAAAACTCGCACTTGCTGAACTTGGCATAGATCTGCGAGTCTCTCAATCTCTGCAATACTAGTCTCAGATGCTCCTTGTGCTCTCTCTTGCTCCTCGAGTACACCAAGATGTCATCTATGAAGACGATTACGAACCGATCGATATACTCGCTGAAGACGCGATTCATCAAATCCATGAAGACAGCGGGGGCATTCGTCAATCCAAACGGCATGACAAGACACTCAAAATGCCCATATCGAGTCCAGAAGGCTGTCTTTGCCACATCAGCGTCTCACCAGAGCGCAAATCAATCTTCGAGTAAACAACCGATCCCTGCAACTGATCGAACAAGTCATCAATCCTCGGCAAAGGATACTTGTTTTTCACCGTTGCTTTATTCAACTGTCTAAAGTCCACACACATCCTCATAGTGCCATCTTTCTTTTTCACAAATAGAATCGGAGCTCCCCAAGGCGACATGCTCGGTCTGATGAAGCCTTTCTCCATGAGATCACTCAACTGTTCCTTCAGCTCTTTCAACTCTGCGGGCGCCAATCGGTAAGGAGCTCTAGAAATCGGGGCGGTACCGGGCACCAACTCAATACTGAAGTCGATCTCGCGTCGAGGATGGAATCCAGGAATCTCATCTGGAAACACGCCGGGAAACTCTCGAACGACGGGGATGTCGCGCAACTCTAAACGCTGCTCCTGGGAACTATCAAGTGCGTAGATCATGAATCCTGCATTACCTAGCGATAGCAGGCTAAACATCTCCATAGCGGACACTAGGGGAATCTTCGACCTCGAATCCGTGCCGTAGAAATCCCACCTCTCACCCGTATCAGGGCGAAATCTCACCACACCATGGAAGCAACCAACGGTAGCCTTATATCTAAATAATACGTCCATTCCCAAAATACAGTCAAAATCTCTAATCCCCAAGACAATCAGATTGGTCACCAAAACATGCTCATCAAACGTAATCAGGCAATCTACTACTACCTCTCGAGACCACAGGTTCACACCAGCAGGAGTAGACACAGAAACAACATCACACAGTGGGGAAGAACTCAACCCACGCTCAAACACAAACATCTCAGATATGAAAGAGTGTGATGCACCAGTGTCAAACAAAACTCTCGCAGGATAATCATAAACACGGAACCAGAGGAACTCGAATGGCCCTTCTTCTTGAATTGCTTCCCTCGTGGTCGGAACTGCTGGCGACTCGACTGCTGTGACCCCTGAGGAGACTGATATGACTGTGACACCGCCTGCACTGGCTGAGAAGCACGTCCAGACGTTTGATGTATCGGAGCCTCAGGATCCATCAAACTCTCCTCAATATCCACTGCATTGTTCACAGCTTCCATGAAGGTCGCCGGGGACTCAGACAGCACCATCCGATAAAGATCAGGTCTCAACCCTTTCAAGAACTTGTTCCTATTCGTTCGCTCTTGGTTCGCCACAGCTGGCATGTACACTAGAAGCGTCGAAAACCGCCTCGCATACTCGGCCACACGCATGTCACCCTGCTTCAAGTTATCAAACTCACGCTCTCGGCTGGCGAAATAGGACTCTGGAGTGTATTCGCGTCGAAAAGCCTCATAGAAAGCATCCCAAGTGAGCTCCGTCCCACTATCTCGAAGCATCCTAGAAGTACTCCTCCACCAGCGCTGTGCATCATCTCGCAGCTGCAGCACTGCCAACTTCAGTCTCTTTTCCGGAGCGTACTCCAAGGTATCAAATAACTCCTTCATCTGAACAAGCCACGCCTCAGCCCTAGCACCACCCTCAGTACCGGCCAACGTCGGTGGGTTCGTCCGCTGAAATCGGGCTAAGACCAACTCCCTTCCACCTATCTGCCTAGTGACGTCCTCTACCTGAGCGTCGTCATCACTACCTGCTCTAGATTCCTCTACGGAAAGTCTAGTCCTCCTACCTCCTCCTCATCTCGGCGGCATCTAACAAGCCTAGAGGTAAGATCTCACAGTAGATAGAATAACAAGACAGATAATAGATCACATAAGTCACAGAGGCAATTAAAATCAAATCAAAACTCTGTGCCTAGACTCGAGTGTAATCAAAAGAAATCGAGCTTATCCCAGTTTAAGCTCTGATACCAAAAATGTCAGGCCCCGTGCTAATTACTAACAATTAACACGTAATAAGCGCAAAAACACGGAAGCTTAAAATCAGGGCTTAAAAATTTTTCGAAATACAATGGGCCTGAACTTCAAATCATACATTCAAAATATCGATAATCAAAATATAAGTTAACTCCAACTCATGCAATCAGATAACAACATACATCAAATCCAAGACCGATCCCCAATACATAAAAACACGGGGCATCCCCCGGTTACAATACATATCATAATTATAACTGGGACTCAGGGACGAGGGGATCAACCAGCTGAACTTTCACTCGGTCCAGCTTGGTTACCTGTAGTTCCTGCAAATGGGCAACACAGACCCAACCAAAAAACAAAAGCAGGAAATAAGTACGAGGTCAAGTTTCAGTACGAAGAGCTATCAAAACAGCAACTCATGCAATCAGATAACAACATACATCAAATCCAAGACCGATCCCCAATACATAAAACACGGGGCATCCCCCGGTTCAATACATATCATAATTATAACTGGGACTCAGGGACGAGGGGATCAACCAGCTGAACTTTCACTCGGTCCAGCTTGGTTACCTGTAGTTCCTGCAAATGGGCAACACAGACCCAACCAAAAAACAAAAGCAGGAAATAAGTACGAGGTCAAGTTTCAGTACGAAGAGCTATCAAAACAGCTAAACATGCAACATGCTATAATCAATGCTATGAATGCATGAGGGCTATCAAGAAATCGGATAGCTAGACCAGTCTATCAACTGGCAACTCAAATCAAGCCTCTATACCACGCACAGCCAATCAGCCGGTGGAAATCATCGGTCCGTGATCATCAAGGCCCGTCAGCCCATCACAGCTCGATGTTAGACACTCGAATCCAGTAGTCAACACTCCGACGATAGCGTTGGACTTTTCGGGCACGACTCAACAGTCGGCCAGTCACAACGTGGCACCCAATCAGGTAATCAAATCAATCTATCAATTCAGGCTCAAGCATGAATTCCATTCAATATCAATGCTTAATGAATACAATTCATAATACGTGCAAACCGAATGTATAGCTCAAGCAATTCATCAAACTGTTCCAAAACGCATAACAGCAAAGTCACGGATTTCACAACATTGAAATATAGACATGTTCACGCTCAAAGCTGCTAAGGGCTGCTCAATCATACCTCGAATCCACAAATTCTACCTCACAAATTCGAACAGGGCACGGCAGCACTCACGACCAGAAACCAGCAACTTTCGTGATCTTCTCCAAGGTCGTTCTGCAGCTTCAAATGGGTAGCAATCGAAATAGAAGTTCACAGGGAACCCAGCGCCACCGAAATTACTCAAATCTTCGGCGGAGAACAACGAAAATCTAGGGAAGAAATGTCTCGGTGAACAGTAGCTCCACGAGGGTTTGAGAAAGAAGAGATAAGAAATATCTGGTTCTAAAATAATTCTAAGTGTCGAACAACACTTCTATTTATAATCTCCCCAAATCAACGTCTGCTGAACACCAATATTCAGTCGACTGAACAGTAGAGATCTTCCAGAATATACCTCCTTTCTTTCGTTAAAATCAGCAGCAACAACCAAATAGGCAATCGCAAGAAAACACTCCAAAACGACACCGTTCCAACTTATCAAAACGACGCCGTAACGCTTCAACAGCTGACAACAGCTCTCGCAAGAAAAACGACCAAAAGCTGGTAACGGCTCTCTCTCTCTCCAAATCCATCGACTGGTTGCGTGAAAATACTCAAAACGATGTCATTTTAGTTACGTAAGCATTGCTGCCAACAGCTGATCTCCCGAACGCAAAGATCAAAACGTAGCGTTTCAACTAATTCAAACGACGCCGCTTTTCAACGTTCTTGTATTTTCGCGCCTGCTGGCCAGCATCAACCACCACAACACAATCTACTACCAACAGAACGGAATATGTCACGCCTACGTCATCATATATGTTAACAGCTCTTGCGACTGATTCCTCAAACCATCTGCTGATCGTTCTCCATTAGCGCAACTGCTGAATCTAGTAATCAACACTCCAAAATGTTGACTAACACGTGTCGCTTCCTCATTCATTCTCGCGCTAAGAGCAACATCTGCCAGCAGCAACTTCAAAATCAAAACTAAAACCAGCAGCTCTCAGTGCGTCACGCTGACGTCATCTCTGCTGATTCAAAATCCACCAGCAAGGAGCTACAGTACCGTTGACCAGCGTTGACTTCACTAAAATCAGCAGGAACCTCAAAATTCACGTGATTAATCCCAAATCAAATCAATTAATCACTAAGCTAATTCACAATCCTCACAGGTTCAACCAGTCTAACATCATGTCTGAGCGCAGGCTTCAATCCATCGACAAAATGTCGCAACTTCTCTCTGGGATCTGCTCCAATCAATGGCACAAAATAGCACCCTCTCTCGAACTTCCCCTTGTTTTATAGCTAAAAATTCTCTTTTCAGCTCCGACCGCTTGTCCTCGGTAAAATACTACTCAATGAACACTCTCTTGAATTCTTCCCAGGAGAGGTTCGTTACATCCACCGTGAGCCTAGCTCGTTCCCACCAAAGCATAGCATCATCTCTTACATATATATCGCACATCTAGCCCTTTCTAAATCTGGTGTCTGGAGATACTTAAATATCACCTACATAGACTTTATCCAACTTTCTGCAACAAACGGATCTATTGAGCCACTGAATTATCTTGGCTTCTGTCTTTGAAATCTTTCCTGAGGGTCATCATGACTCAGTCCTCTGCTACTCAAAGATTGGCCATTGCCTCTGCCCGATTGCTCTACCAACAACCTAAGGAGTTGGGCAATACTAGCGTTATCAAGGCTGGATTCATCTATCGTGGTGTTTCCTCTTCCTCTTCATCGTCCAGAAATCTTAATCGCCCGCAATCCACCACATATGAACATCAGAACATGACAAAATAAAAAAGATACATGCTCTAAAACATAAAATAAAACTCGCTGCTCTGGAGAAACGGTTGACGAAATCTGTCCAAACTGGAAATGTGTGTGTTTATCTCTGGACCATGCTCTGATACCAAGTTGTGACGCCCACGCCCATGGGAGCCAATGGATTTGTATAAAAAGAAATAAAAGAGAAATGGAAGGGCTGAAATAAAATATTTTAAGCCGTATTTCCTTACAAAATAAAATTCGAACTACCAACGATTGGCGCAAAATAGTAATAATAGATTTCAACAAACAGACTTGAGTTACAAAATGCAATTGCGAAATTACAACTTCTGGAACTCTATCTGAATTCACTATTGTTGTAAAAGATCTTAATATAGGTTTGACAAAAGATCAAAAACAACAATAACATTATTGCTGAACCGCCGGCATTCGATAAACACCCACACACCACAGCTGGATCAGCTCCCGCCTCCCGCCTGCCCCAGATCTGACTCACCTGCACCAAGAAAGCTAGTGAGCCTAGGGGTTCAGCAAGCAAAACTGAGAATAACAAGAGCACAATATGCAGGCAGGCACAATACATAAGCTATCATAGTTTAAAGGAAGTCATTTAAACATAATTCAATCGTAAACATCTGCTCTGGGAGAACTCAGATCTCAAAATTATTTTCTTTAGACTTATGGCTCAGAAGCTCTCCTTAGGTCCCATTTCACTTGATCAAGTTACTTCTGAATTCAGTTACTATATGGCGAAATTCGCCCTGTATGAAGGGGCAACTGTCACGCTCGACCGTTGCTCAGCCTTTCTATGTGGACCGTCTGTTATCTTTGCCATAAATCTTAAAATCTGAACATTTTCTTCCTTTACACAACATCTGGATGAAATCAGATTCAACATCGGGGTTCAATTCATTTTAGAACTCATTTTCTCACAAAATAACATTTTCACTGAGCAGCCAGGTAGGACCAGGGAGAACAGATGTCTAAATGAAACAGTGTCTGGGTACAGGATACAATTCAGATGTTAGAGACAGCTGTGACTCTGGGAACACTATCGCTAATAGGAATTTCAGATGTTAGAGTGTAAATGTTGTCACTAGCGAGGGATTGGGATGTCGCCAGAGGATAGTGTTTAGAAACAGATATTTATCTATGAAATAATAGTGTATAGAAGTAACAATAGATTTTGGCCTTGGTCAACTCAGATGTCAACGAATTGGGTTGGTCAAATAAGATGTATCGAATAAAACACTATACACAAGGTCGTTAGATGTCAATACAAGTGGATTGGTCAATTCAGATGTCAACGAATAGGGTGGGTCAACACAGATGTCAACACAAAGGTAAAATGGTCGATAACATGAAATCTGAACAAACTTGGATATGAAGCAAAACTGGATAATGGTATAAAAACATGTGTTACTGTGAAATCTGGTTGCTAATATACGAAACAGAAATCTGGCTATGGAACCAGTGCTGCAGTATTAAGAACGACAATGATAGATACCAGTTCTGCTTATCAAACCAGAACAACATCCCGATTCGACCAGCATCACCGATTACTTGGAGTCAAGTTCAAACACTGTCATTCACCAGAAGAAGAACTTTGTGACTATACATTGAACTGGAATCTGTCATGCTCAGCAATGTAAACAACATCTTTTGCGTAAAGCACATTTTGAGTTTCCGACGGAAACTAACTGTGAACCCGAAACAACATACATATTTTTCAAAACCAACAGAGGCACGAACAATAACTGAAATGGATCAATATATACTTTCATGGCGTAGCAAGAATCAGATTTACTTGCCTTAACACTGGGAAACACAGAGCACAGCAGGTCACCACAGCAAGTCTCCTCAAGCACAACGACGAGCTCCACTGTTTTTACATGAAAATGAAAGTTTCTTGCAAATAATGGAACTTATAGTTCATTAGGACAATAGACATGGGAGTTGGTGGGTGTCAGGGAAAAACACTTGAGTAGTCATGGTGTACCATGCTTAATTCTCAAGATTTTTTTAAAGGCCCCTGTCACTATTTTAATTTGTGAAAGCGTTACTCAAATAAAAAAACAAAAAAATGAACCATTTCCCATCCCGAAATTTTTTATTTGTGAAATCTGGGTGTCAGGGAAAAACACTTGAGTAGTCATGGTGTACCATGCTTAATTCTCAAGATTTTTTTAAAGGCCCCTGTCACTATTTTAATTTGTGAAAGCGTTACTCAAATAAAAAAACAAAAAAATGAACCATTTCCCATCCCGAAATTTTTTATTTGTGAAATCTGAAATAGCTCGATTTGTGCTCGGAGTGACATCTGTTCAGACCTTTGCACCGTGTCTGAACTCTGAAAATAAGAAATCAACTTTCAAATAAACAAACAAGTTGAAGTCTTAGATTTCGAAAGGGTCCTTAAATTAAAAAGGACTATAAATTGTGGTCCTACGGATTTTGGGGTGTTACAACTCTACCCATCTTATAAAAATTTCGTCCTCGAAATTTACTTACCGAACATGTCTGGGTAACGACTATGCATATCAGCTTCTGTTTCCCACGTAGCTTCTCGTTCGGTTTGGTTAGACCATTACACTTTAACCATTGGAATACTACGGTTCCTTAGTTTCCTAATTTCCCTAAGAAGAATTTTCTCGGGCCTTTCTTCGTAACTTAAATCTGGTGCTAAGTGAATTGGCTCAGCGCTCAATATGTGCGATGGGTGGGGAACGTACTTCCTCAAAGCTGAAACATGAAATACACTATACACTGAAGACAGATGTGGAGGCAGTGCTAATCGATAAGCCAACGTTCCTACTTTGTCTAGAATCTCATAAAGGGCCAATATATCTGGGACTCAGTTTTCCCTTCTTACCAAAACGCATCACTCCTTTCATTGGAGCTACTTTCAAAAAGACGTGATCACCAACACCAAAACTCAGCTACCATGGTCTATTATCTGCATAACTTTTCTGTCTGCTTTGAGCAGCTTTCATTCGTTCCTTAATCTTTCTAACAGATTCCTCGGTTTGATCTACCAAGTCTGGTCCTAAACTATCTCGCTCTCCTACCTCATCCCAATGAAGAGGTGTTCTACATCTACGACAATAAAGAGCTTCATATGGAGCCATCTGTATCGATGCTTGGAAACTGTTGTTATATGCGAATTCTACCAACGGTAGCTTCAGATCCCAACTTTCTGAGAAATCTATGATACTTGCTCTAAGTAAATCTTCTAGGATCTGGATCACCCTCTCTGATTTTCCATCGGTCTGGGGGTGAAAAGATGTGATAAAGGTCAACTTAGTACCTAAATCTCTATGCAAACTCTTCCAGAAAGCCGACGTAAAGTTGGGATCTCTATCTGATACTATTGAAATGGGAACGCCATGAAGCCTCACTATCTCCTTCACATATAACTCTACATATCTACTCACATCAAACGTTGTCTTTACTGGAAAGAATTGAACAGACTTAGTAAGTCTGTCTATTATAACCCAAACAGAATTGTACCCTTGGGTAGTTCTGGGTAATCCAATCACAAAATCCATAGCTATACACTCCTATTTCCACTCTGGAATAGATAACGGCTTCAGCATTCCTGCTGGTCTCTGGTGTTCAGCTTTAACCAGTTGTCATGTTAAGCACTCAGAGACAAATCTGGCAATATCTCACTTCATTCCTGGCCACGAATATAACTTCTGGAGGTCTTTATACATCTTAGTACTTCTGGGATGTACGGAGTATGGGGCTGTATGGGCTTATGCCATCAAATCTGATCTCAGGGTGTCTACTCGGGGCACCCACATCCGGCCATGAAATCTTACTACTCTTTCTTCTGAAAAATATAGGTTTTTTCCCCTCTCTTTATCTTGTTTCACCCACTTCTGAAGTTGCTCATCCTTCAGTTGTCCCTCTCGAATTTGGTCTATCATATTCGAGTGAATGGTGAGATCTTCCAGAATCATAGCGCTTTCTTTGGGCACTAATTCCAACTCAATCCTCTCAATCTCCTGTGCCAATGGTCTCTGAACAGATAGCTGGGCTAATCCAACAGATTTTCTACTTAAAGCATCTGCTACTACGTTGGCATTTCCTGGGTGATAGCTGATGGTGCAAAAATAATCCTTTACTAATTCTAGCCATCTCCTCTGCCTCATATTTAGTTCCTTTTGGGTGAAAAAGTATTTGAGGCTCTTATGATCCATGAATATCTCACACTTTTCCCCGTAAAGGTAATGTCTCCAGATCTTCAAGGCAAATACTACTGCTGCCAGTTCTAAATCATGGGTGGGATAATTCTTCTCGTGGTTCTTCAACTGTCTGGAGGCATAGGAAATCACTCTACAGTCCTGCATCAGTACATCACCCCAACTTGGACGCATCTGTGTAGATAACAAACTTTCCTTGATAAGATGGCATGGTTAGAACAGGGGGTTCAATCAGTGCTTGCTTCAACTTCTCAAAGCTGAATTGACATTCCGGAGTACATTCAAACTTAATCTGCTTCCTAGTCAGCCTGGTCAAAGGAACAGATATCTTTGAAAATCCTTTAATAAAACGCCTATAGCATCCTGCTAAACCCATAAAGCTCCTAACTTCTGAAACCGACTTGGGAACTGGCCATTCTCGCACAGCTTCCACCTTTGCTGGTTCTAAATCCAATCCATCCTTAGATATAATATGTCCTAGGAAAGCCACTTTCTCCAACAAAAAATCACATTTACTGAACTTGGCAAACAACCGCTTATCCTTCATAACTTGAAGCACTGTCCTCAGATGGTTTACATGCTCGAATCTAGTCTTGGAATACACTAAGATATCGTCGATGAACACGACTACAAACGGATCCCAAAAGGGTTGAAAAACTCTATTCATCAAATCCATAAAAGCTGAGGGGGCATTAGTAAGTCCAAAGGGCATTACTAAAAACTCGTAGTGGCCATAGCATGTTCGAAAGACAGTCTTATAGATATCTTCTTGTTTAATCTTCAGTTGGTGGTAACCAGATCTCAAGTCGATCTTGGAAAAGACTACTGATCCCTTAAACTGGTCAAACAGATCCTCAATCCTTGGAAGGGGATATTTATTCTTCATAGTCAATTTATTCAGCTCTCGATGGTCTATACACAACCTCAGACTCCCATCTTTCTTCTTAACGAACAAAACAGAGGCTCCACACGGTGATGTACTCGGTCTGATAAATCCTTTATCCAACAGATTTTGTATCTGTTCCTTTAACTCTTTCATTTATGATGGGGCAAGGTGGTAGGGTGGTTTAGAAACTGGTGCTGCTTCGGGTATTAAATCGATTGAAAATTCCAGCTCTCTATCTGGTGGTAGTCTATGTATATCCTCTGGGAATACCTCGGGAAATTCGTTTACTACCTCTATCTGAAAGTTGGGGCTTACTACTCGATGCTAAAGTCGACAGGCTTGCCAAATATCCTACCCCACCTTTCCTCAAACAACCTTGAGCTTTAAGAGCTGAAATAATGCAAGGAATCTTACAAATCTGATTGACCCCAAACGTAAACCATTCTCCTCCTGGGTTTTTACCACCTACTGTTCTAATCTTGAAGTCTATCACTACTCCATACCGGGTTAGCCAATCCACCTAAAATCATATTGAATTCAGGCATTGGTAAAACAATCAAATTGGCAGTAATCAAATGCCCTTGAAGCCTAAGTTCAAAATCACGAAACAGGTCATTGGATACTAGCTCTTCTTCATAGGGCACCGTTACACAAAATCCCATAGTTACTTGGTCAGGTCTGATAGGTAACTTCTTAGCAAACTCTGCTGCTATGAATGAATGATTTGCACCTGAATCTATCAGAGCTAAAGAGAGCAAACCAGTGATCAAAATCTTACCCGTAACCACCGTAGAATCTGGGTTGGCTTGCTCAGCTGTCATGACGTAAGCTCTACTGGTCACCATCTGCTTTGTCTTCGGGCAATTCTTAATAACATGTCATGGCAACCCACATTTGTAACAAACATTCTGTCCAACTCTACAAGGACCGGGGTGATTCCTCTACCACATGGGACACACTGTGTCAGGCCCCGTGCTAATCACTCAAGATTACAGCACAATTAAGCACATAATCACAGAAGCGCAAAAACATGGCTTAATTTTTTTTAAAAAATAATATGGCCTGAACTCAAAACATACATTCAAAATATTGATACTCAAAATACGTCTTCACTCAAACTCATACAAAACAGGTAACATCAAATCTCAATCATCAACAATCCCCAAAATACATAATAACGCAGGGCATCCCTGGTTCAATACATAATAAAAGTAGACTGGGACTCAAGGAAATGGGGATCGACCAGCTGGCACTCCACTCGGTCCAGCTTGGTTACCTGAAGATCCTGCGAATGGGTAACACAGACCCAAAAAACACAAAATTAGGAAAACAAATATGAGGTCAAGCCTCAATACGAAGAGCTATCAAAACAACTAATCATGAAACATGCTATAATCAATGCTATGAAATGCATGAGGGCTATCAATGATCGAATAGCTAGACCAGTGTATCAACTGGAAAATCATCTCAGTCAGCCTCTATACCCGCACGATGTATCAACCGGGGAAATCATCGGTCTGTGATCTTCAGAGCCCGTCAGCACATCACAGCTCGGTGGTAGACACTCGAATTCGGTAGTCACCACTCCGATGATAGAGTTGGACTTTTCAGGCACAACTCATCAGTCGGCCAGTGACAACGTGGCTTTCAATCAAGTCATCAATCAATCTGTCAGGCTCAATATGTATGCATGTATAACAATCAATAATCAATTCACAATGCATACAATATCAACACGTGAATGCAGAATATAAAACTCAATCAATTCAACAAACTGATTCACGTAATTCACATCATCAAATCAGCAGATTTCATAACATCAATTACAGCCATGTCCACGTTCGAAGCCGTTAAATCTGCTCAGTTCGTACCTTCAACGGCTGATTCTACCTCACAAGGTGGTAGGGTGGTTTAGAAACTGGTGCTGCTTCGGGTATTAAATCGATTGAAAATTCCAGCTCTCTATCTGGTGGTAGTCTATGTATATCCTCTGGGAATACCTCGGGAAATTCGTTTACTACCTCTATCTGAAAGTTGGGGCTTACTACTCGATGCTAAAGTCGACAGGCTTGCCAAATATCCTACCCCACCTTTCCTCAAACAACCTTGAGCTTTAAGAGCTGAAATAATGCAAGGAATCTTACAAATCTGATTGACCCCAAACGTAAACCATTCTCCTCCTTGGGTTTTTACCACCACTGTTCTAATCTTGAAGTCTATCACTACTCCATACTGGGTTAGCCAATCCATTCCTAAAATCATATCGAATTCAGGCATTGGTAAAACAATCAAATTGGCAGTAATCAAATGCCCTTGAAGCCTAAGTTCAAAATCACGAAACAGGTCATTGGATACTAGCTCTTCTTCATAGGGCACCGTTACACAAAATCCCATAGTTACTTGGTCAGGTCTGATAGGTAACTTCTTAGCAAACTCTGCTGCTATGAATGAATGAGTTGCACCTGAATCTATCAGAGCTAAAGAGGGCAAACCAGCGATCAAAATCTTCCCGTAACCACCGTAGAATCTAGGTTGTCTTGCTCAGTTGTCATGACGTAAGCTCTACTGGTCACCATCTGCTTTGTCTTCGAGCAATTCTTAATAACATGCCCTGGCAACCCACATTTGTAACAAACATTCTGTCCAACTCTACAAGGACCGGGGTGATTCCTCTACCACATGGGACACACTGTGTCAGGCCCCGTGCTAATCACTCAAGATTACAGCACAATTAAGCACATAATCACAGAAGCGCAAAAACATGGCTTAATTTTTTTTAAAAAATAATATGGCCTGAACTCAAAACATACATTCAAAATATTGAATTGATACTCACGTCTTCACTCAAACTCATACAAAACAGGTAACATCAAATCTCAATCATCAACAATCCCCAAAATACATTACATAGCAGGGCATCCCTGGTTCAATACATAATAAAAGTAGACTGGGACTCAAGGAAATGGGGATCGACCAGCTGGCACTCCACTCGGTCCAGCTTGGTTACCTGAAGATCCTGCGAATGGGTAACACAGACCCAAAAAACACAAAATTAGGAAAACAAATATGAGGTCAAGCCTCAATACGAAGAGCTATCAAAACAACTAATCATGAAACATGCTATAATCAATGCTATGAAATGCATGAGGGCTATCAATGATCGAATAGCTAGACCAGTGTATCAACTGGAAAATCATCTCAGTCAGCCTCTATACCCGCACGATGTATCAACCGGGGAAATCATCGGTCTGTGATCTTCAGAGCCCGTCAGCACATCACAGCTCGGTGGTAGACACTCGAATTCGGTAGTCACCACTCCGATGATAGAGTTGGACTTTTCAGGCACAACTCACACGCTGACGCCATCTCTGTTGATTCAAAATCCACCAGCAGGAGCTACAGTAAGGTTGACCTGCGTTGACTTCGCTACAAAAGCGTACTGCTAACAGCTTTGCATCAAAATCGCTACGATCGAAATTCCCAAAATACACGCAACG
>KV004596.1:231657-255433 GCA_001598015.1 Dorcoceras hygrometricum
CAGGAACTTCGAAATCTACGTGATTAATTCCCAAATCAAATCAATTAATCACTAATCCAAATTCTCAATCCTCACAGTCACCACTCCGATGATAGCGTTGGACTTTTCAGGCACAACTCATCAGTCGGCCAGTGACAACGTGGCTTTCAATCAAGTCATCAATCAATCTGTCAGGCTCAATATGTATGCATGTATAACAATCAATAATCAATTCACAATGCATACAATATCAACACGTGAATGCAGAATATAAAACTCAATCAATTCAACAAACTGATTCACGTAATTCACATCATCAAATCAGCAGATTTCATAACATCAATTACAGCCATGTCCACGTTCGAAGCCGTTAAATCTGCTCAGTTCGTACCTTCAACGGCTGATTCTACCTCAACAGATTTCTCACAAGGCACTGTAACTCACGGCCTAGGCTACCAGATTTCTCCGGGCTTCCTCAACCACGGCAGAATACTCCCAGGAGCTGAAATCTGCTAAAGCATCGCATAATTCAAATAAATTTCCAGTCCAGTTCTGAACTTCTAATATTTCTACCCACGACTTTGAACACAAACAGGTTCTACAAGTCTACGTAGGTATTAACAATAAGGTCAAAGCTCAAAACCAAGAAGAACTCTTACCCAGAAGTTCAAAACTAACGGATGATCAATCGGACCAGATTTCTCAAGAATCTTCGAATGAGCAGCAACTCTGCGCTTCTTCCTCAAGTCGTTCTACAGCCCCTAACAAGGTAGAAATTGAAAGAGGAACTCTCAAGGAATCTAGCGCCACCTAAATCGTCCAAAACAGAGGCTGAAATCGACGTGATCGAAGAACGAAATGCTCGGGTGAACAGTAGCTAGAACGAGGGTTTGAAATTGGAGATAAGAAATATCAGGCTCTCAATAATCCTAAGTGTCGATCAACACTTGTATATATATCTCTTAAATCCAACAGTTGTTCTTCTCAATTAATCAGCACACAACGAAGCAGCAGATATCTTACAACAGAAACCAGCAGTTGCTCTCAACAAAATCAACAGCAACAAACAGACGTTGCATTCATAAAGAACATCAAAACGACGCCGCATCAAATAATCAAAACGACGCCGCAGCTCACCACCAGCTGATACCAAATTCCTTTCGAAACAACCAGCAGCTGGTCGCGTTAAACAAACCAAACGACGTCGTAAAGGACACGTCACCATTGCTGCCAACAGCTGATCAAAACCGTTACACTAAAAATGATGCGTTTTAACTTATCAAAACGACGTTGCCATTCATCAGCGACTGGTTCCTTAAACCAACAGCTGGTCATTCAGCTGGGATAATTCCTCACAACGCAACACCTGATAGCGCTACAATTTAGCAGTCAACACCAAAAAAGGTTGACCAACACGTGTCGCTTTCTCGTTAATCGCCGCACCCGTGCAACTGCTACTAGCAGATATCTCATCAAGCTCTACTACTGAATAGTGAGCATCACTCCCGCGCCATTAACAAATTGATCAGATTCATCATCTGGCGCTACAGTATCGTTGACTCGCGTTGACATCTGAAATGCACGACAACTGATTCCTCGCATTAGCGCTACGTCTCATTTCACAAACGACAGCGTTTTTAATCAAAACGCCCGGGAATCAGACTTCACAAAAAATTCGAAATTCTAAAATCTAAAAATTCTAAATTCGAATTTCTCAAATTTTCACACACTGAGCTGCTGTTGATAGCAGGTACTGCACAGATGGGTTGAACAGATAGAGGCTTCTGCTCTTATGGTCTTTGCTGATTATTGCTCGGCTTCTTGGAGGGTCTCTGTTCCTTCAACTGGAAGACCTGTCTCTTCAGCTGTCGCTCCTCCATTACAGCCTTCCAATCTTGATCAGCTCTAAGAGATTTGTCTACTACGCTCCTGAAATCCCTGGGTTCAACCAGTCTAACATCATGTATGAGCGCAGGCTTCAATCCATTGACAAAATGTCGCAACTTCTCTCTGGTATCTGCTCCAATCAATGGCACAAAATAGCACCCTCTCTCGAACTTCCGAATATACTCTTGAACAGACATGTCCCCTCGTTTTATAGCTAAAATTCTCTTTTCAGCTCTGACCGCTTGTCCTCGGTAAAATACTGCTCAAAGAACACTCTCTTGAATTCTTCCCAGGAGAGGTTCGTTACATCCACCGTGAGCCTATATCCTTCCCACCAAAGAAATAGCATCATCTCTTAACATATAAATCGCACATCTGGCCCTTTCTAAATCTGGTGTCTGGAGATACTCAAATATCACCTCCATAGACTTTATCCAACTTTCTGCGACAAACGGATTTATTGAGCCACTGAATTCTCTTGGCTTCTGTCTTCGAAATCTTTCCTGAGGGTCATCATGACATAGTCCTATGCTACTGGAATATTGGCCATTGCCTCTGCCCGATTGCTTTACCAACAACCTAAGGAGTTGGGCAATACTAGCGTTACTATCAGGGCTGGATTCATCTATCGGGGTGTTTCCTCTTCCTCTTCCTCGTCCAGACATATTAATCTATAGCCCGCAATCCACCACATATGAACATCAGAACATGCTAAAATCAAAAAGATACATGCTCTAAAACATAAAATAAATCTCACTGCTCTGGAGAAACGGTTGACGAAATCTATCACAATTGGAAATGTTTGTGTTTATCTCTGGACCATGCTCTGATACCAAGTTGTGACGCCCACGAACATGGGGGCCAACGGATTTGTATAAAAAGAAATAAATGAGAAATGGAAGGGCTGAAATAAAATATTGTTAGCTGTATTTCTTTACAAAAGAAAATTCGAACTACCAACGATTGGCGCCAAATAGTAATAACAGATTTCAACAAACAGACTTGAGATACAAAATGCAATTGAGAAATTAAAACTTCTGGAACTCTATATGAATTCACTATTGTTGTAATAGATCTTAATACAAGTTTGATGAAAGATCAAAAACAACAATAACAATATTACGAAACCGCCGGCCTTCGATAAACACCCACAAACCACAGCTGGATCAGCTCCCGCCTCCCGTCTGCCCCAGATCTGACTCACCTGCACCAAGAAAGCTAGTGAGCCTAGGGGCTCAGCAAGCAAAACTGAGAATAACAAGAGCACAACATATAGGCAAGCACAATACATAAGATATCATAGTTTAAAGGAAGTCATTTAAACATAATTCAATCGTAAACATCTGCTCAGAACTCAGATCTCAACATTATTTTCTTTAGACCTAAGGCTCAAAATCTCTCCTTAGGTCCTGTTGCACTTGATCAAGTTACTTCTGAATTGAGTTACTATATGACGCAATTCGCCCTGTATGAAAGGGCAACTGTCACGCTCGACTGCTGCTCACCCTTACTATGTGGACCGTCTGTTAACTTTGACATAAATCTTAAAATATGAACATTTTCTTCCTTTAAACAACATCTGGATGAAATCAGATTCAACATTGTGGTTCACTTCATTTTAAAACTCATTTTCTCACAAAATAACATTTTCACTGAGCAGCCAGGTAGGACCAGGGAGAACAAATGTCTGAATGATGGGTACAGGATAAATATCAGATGTTAGAGACAGCTGTGACTCTGGGAACACTATCGCTAATAGGAAGTTCAGATGTTAGAGTGTAAATGTTGTCACTAGCGAGGGATTGAGATGTCGCCAGAGGATAGTGTTTAGAAACAGATAACTATCTATGAAATAATAGTGTATAGAAGTAACAACAGATTTTGGCCTTGGTCAACTCAGATGTCAACGAATTGGGTTGGTCAAATCAGATGTATCGAATACATCACTATACACAAGGTCGTTAGATGTCAATACAAGTGGATTGGTCAATTAAGATGTCAACGAATAGGGTGGGTCAACACAGATGTCAACACAAAGGTAAAATGGTCGATAACATGAAATCTGAACAAACTTGGATATGAAGCAAAACTGGATAATGGTATAAAAACATGTGTTACTGTGAAATCTGGTTGCTAATATACGAAACAGAAATCTGGCTATGGAACCAGTGCTGCAGTATTACGAACGACAATAATAGATACCAGTTCTGCTTATCAAACCAGAACAACATCCCGATTCGACCAGCATCACCGATTACTTGGAGTCAAGTTCAAACACTGTCATTCACCAGAAGAAGAACTTTGTGACTATACATTGAACTGAAATCTGTCACGCTCAGCAATGTAAACAACATCGTTTGCGTAAAGCACATTTTGAGTTTCCGACGGAAACTAACTGTGAACCCGAAACTTACATATTTTTCAAAACCAACAGAGGCATGAACAATAACTGAAAGGGATCAATATATACTTTCATGGCGTAGCAAGAATCAGATTTACTTGCCTTAACACTGGGAAACACAGAGCACAGCAGGTCACCACAGCAAGTCTCCTCAAGATCAACGACGAGCTCCACTGGTTTTAGATGAAAATGAATGTTTCTTGCAAATAATGGAACTTATAGTTCATAAGGACAATAGGCATGGGAGTTGGTGGGTGTCAGGGGAAAACACTTGAGTAGTCATGGTGTACCATGCTTAATTCTCAAGATTTAATTAAAAGTCCCTTGTCACTATTTTAATTTGTGAAAGCGTTACTCAAATTAAAAAAAACAAAAAATTAACCATTTCCCATCCCGAAATATTTTATTTGTGAAATCTGAAATAGCTCGTTTTTTGCTCGGAGTGACATCTGTTCAGACCTCTGCACCGTGTCTAAACTCTGAAAATAAGAAATCAACTTTCAAATAAATAAACAAGTTGAAGTATGAGATTTCGAAAGGGTCCTTAAATTAAAAAGGACTAGAAATTATGGTCTTACAGATTTTGGGGCGTTACAGTAACGCTAGACGATAAGCTAAAGTTCCAACCTTTTCCAGAATCTGAAATGGTCCAATAAATCTAGGACTCAATTTCCTTTTCGTCCAAATCTCATTACACCCTTCATAGGTGCTACCTTAAAAAACACATGATCTCCTATTTCAAAATTCAGATCTCCACGATGGATATCTGCATAGCTCCTTTGTCTACTCTGTGCCATCTTCATTCGATCACGTATTCTTTTGATAGCTTCAGTAGTCTATTCTATAATATCTGCTCCTATTTCTGTCCTTTTACTTAAATCATCCCAATGTATCGGTGATCTACATTTATTGCCACAGTATGGAGCCATTTCTATCGAAGCTTGGTAACTATTGTTATAGGTGAACTCAACTAAGGGCAATTTAGAATCCCAGCTGTCTGCAAAGTCCAGAACACACGCACGAAGCAAATCCTCCAGTGTTTGAATAACTCTTTCCGATTGTCCATCTGTCTGTGAATGGAAAGCTGTACTGAAGGTTAACTTAGTTCCCATGGCTCTATGTAGGCTTCCCCAAAACATCGAGGTAAATCTAGGATCTCAATCTGATACTATAGAACTTGAAATTCCATGGAGTCTGACTATCTCCTTAACATACAATTCACCATAACTATTCAGATCGCACGTTGTCTTAACGGGTAAGAAGTGCGCTGACTTGGTTAATCTATCAATGATAACCCATATAACATTAAATACATGTAGTGTCCTAGGTAATCCTACAACGAAATCCATCACTATATTATCTCACTTCCATACTGGTATAGGTAGAGGCTTTAACATCCCAGCTGGTCTCTGATGCTCTGCTTTAACTTGCTGGAATGTTAAACACTCGGTAACGAAATCAGAGATATCTCGTTTCATCCCTGGACACCAAAACAGACGTTGCAAATCTTTATACATCTTCGTTCCTCCTGGGTGAATTGAATACGATGTGTTATGGGCTTCATTCATAATCTCTTTGCGGAAATCATCTGCGCGCAGTACCCAAAACCTATTCTGGTATCTCACAATTCCCCCTTCTGTCGTA
The DNA here is from genome assembly GCA_001598015.1 of Dorcoceras hygrometricum. Taxonomy (NCBI): domain Eukaryota; kingdom Viridiplantae; phylum Streptophyta; class Magnoliopsida; order Lamiales; family Gesneriaceae; genus Dorcoceras; species Dorcoceras hygrometricum. The sequence goes on from KV004596.1 coordinate 237,569, forward strand.
AAATATTTCCTTCTCGGTTTTCATCCTGTTTCTTCCACTTCTGAAGTTGATCATCCCTTGCTTGACCATCTCTAATCCGATCTTTCACAGTATACTGGATCGTAAAAACTGATAGCTTAGTAGCATTCTCTTTCATGACTATTCCTAGTTCAAATCTGTTGACCTCTCTCGCTAAAGGAATCTGAACTGAGATCTGAGATAAACCCACTTTCGTCTTCTTAACGCATCTGCTACTACGTTGGCTTTTCCTGGGTGGTAGCTAATCGCACAATCATAATCTTTAACAAATTCGAGCCATCTCCTTTGTCTCATATTAAGCTCTTTCTAGGTAAAGAAATACTTAAGGCTCTTATGGTCTATGAAGATTTCGCATTTCTCTCCATAAAGATATTGCCTCCAAATCTTTAATGCAAAAACCACTGCTGCTAATTCTAGGTCATGCGTAGGGTAATTCTTCTCATGAATCTTCAGCTGTCTAGAAGCATAAGCAATCACCTTCTTATCTTGCATCAAAACAGCTCCTAATCCTGTCTTCGACGCATCTGTAAAAATCACAAAATTTCCTTTCCCCGATGGTAACGTCAGAACAGGGGTTTCTATTAATGACAGCTTTAGTTTCTCAAAACTAGATTGGCATTCTTGGGTCCAATCGTACTTAGCATTCTTCTTGGTCAATGAAGTTAAAGGGACAACTATCTTAGAAAATGTGAGACCTGGATTTGTATTAGAGATTAATTGTTGGAATATATCGGTTTTTAGAGATTTCTGGTGGTTTGGATCTTTGTTTGAGTGTTTGGTTTGAATTTTCGGATCTGAAATAGCATTTGGATCAATTTTGGGAGTTTTAGTGTTTTTAAATTTGAAAGCTGGTTTTTGGTGAAAGCTGGTTGCATAATGAAACACCGTCGTATTGGAGAGATCTGGTAGCGTTTGTAAAAATTAGCAGTTGCCTTAGCGTGAATTTGTATCTCGTTGGATACGGTGTCGTTTGAATAAGTTGGAGCGACGTCGTTTTGGTGTAGCGTTAGTGTGAGATCTGGTCGCGTGTGTCTGCTGGTTGTCCAGTCGAGGCAGATGTCAACGTGGGTCAACATCACTGTAGCGCGAGGAGGAAACGTCGTCATTTTGGCTAGCGCTAAGGAACCAGTCGATGCGTATAATTGATTTCCAGATGTCAACGTTGGTCAACGTTCCTGTAGCTCGCGTCTGGTTTTCCTGTAGCTTGCGACTGGTATTGCGCGAGAGGACCGGATTTGATGATGTGGAAATGCGACGCCGTTTTGATTAGTTGCAACGCTGCGTTTTGTATGTTGCTGCTGGTTCCAGCTTTTGTATTTGAACCAGCGTCAGGATGTCCAGCTACGAGAGACTTGTCGGTTACTGTAGCTAGCGACTGGATGACGTAGGTTGTGCGTCGTCGTTTTGTTTAGCGTGGTTTGAAATTTCAGCAGCTGGTTTCTTTGCTTCTGCTGGTTGTTTGTGCCTGCTGGTTTTTGTCGGCGGATTTATTTAAAACAGATTTCAGCAGCTACGGGATTTATATATAGGAAGACTTGGTCTTCGATTGAGATATCAGATCCCATACTTAGAATATTTTCCCCGACATTCATTCTTCGCTTCGAACCCTAGGCTACTGTTCACCGTTGATTTTATCTGGTGATTCCTGTCGATTCCGACCATCGTCTTGGACAATTGAGGTAGCGTTGGACTCCTCTTGCGAAGCTCTATTATTCCATACAACTTTTGGAGGTTAGCGTTCACTGGAGAGAGATCGCGAAGCTGCTATCTCCGGCAGTGTGTTTGTGCGTGCAGGTAGCCTTTGGGTTTTAGCTTTGAGATCTCGTTTCTAGTTGTGAATTAGCTTCCATTAAGTTGTTTTGGTAGTAATTGAGTTGGTTGAGCGTGGCTCCCAGCCGTGAGCTTCTATATTTGGCCGTGAGTTCTGTTCAGCTTTTGAGATCTGTGGGTTGTGTATTTAGCAGGTTGCTATCCAGTTTTCTCGGGCCTGTTTTGTAGTAATTGTTGCACAAAAGTATAAGGTACGTATCTGAGCTTGATATTGCTGGGAATTGGCGTGATATTGAATGCTAGATGGCTGTTATGCATCGATGTGGAGGTTGCTGTGTGCATACGTGATTTCTGTTCATTGTTTAGCTGTCCTATTATGCATACATGCATTTCCCATATTGCATTCATATTGTTATTGCAGCCATTGTTCGTATCTTGTATTGCTGTTGCTGATTCTTACCAGGATGCGAGGGCGAGCGGCAATACCGTACTCTCATCTCCCTGCTGGGATCGTTAGCCACCATGCGCTGAGTGGTTAACTACCATAGTTCATGGGCGACGCAACGGCAGGTTGAGTTGTTTGATGCATCTGGTTTTCGGGTGTTGTATCATGGCGAGTGGCTCATTACCACACTGTGAACACACCCCGTGGCCACTGTTGTTGCAGATTCTTGGAGCTGTGCTTGAGTTCCTTAGCTCCCTTGTTGGTTGAGCCTTCCGTTGTTATCCGGTGTCTCATGCATAGCATCTGCATTTTATCTTATGCATTATTTTGCTATATTAGTTGCTCTCCGTACTGGGGTTTGACCTCATGTCCCTTTGGGGCTTGGTTTGTTTCCTTGTTTGTGTTGTTTTTAGGAAACCCGGGTTTTACAGCTGGTCGAGGATTTAACCCAGCTGGTGGTGCCCCAGGAGGTGGTTAGCGTGTCCCAGTTGCGTATAGCATATATATATATATATATGTATCAGTTAGCCAGGGGGATGCCATGCGCTTCGTTATTATATCCCATAGTTGGAATCTGATACATGTTGTCGTTGGATGTTGTTATGCTATACTGTTTCTGTTGTGGTTGGATTTTAAATTGGGTTCGTACTTTGAGTATTCTTGTATTTTAAATTATATGTTTTAAACCGTAAGGCCTAAACGCGAAAATTTTACCCGCTTTTTGATAAGCTTCCGCATGAGTTTGTATGTTTTACTCTGTTTAGAGCACGAGGCCTGAAATTTTTGGTATCAGAGCTTAAGATGGGATAAGCTCACTTTCTTTGATCACACTCGTGTCAAGGCACAGTGTTATGTGTTACGTGTGCTTGACCATGTGACTACGTGCTGCATATTTCTGTGCTATATGCTATCTATGCCGTATCTGTTCTGTTTTGCTTGATCCTGTTGAGTGTTTTCGTAGATGCTGCCTAGACGTCGTGGTAGAGGTTGGGGGGCAGTTTCAGGGTCAGGAGGGCAGAACAAGGATTGGTATAGTGCTCGTAACTCAGACTCGTGAGAGTAGTGAGGAGGAAGAGATTGCGGCTGCGGCGCCTCCGGTAGAGAGGATGGATGTGGTGATCGCTCGGTTTCAGAGGATGAACCCTCCAGTCTTTAACAGTGAGGAGTCCAGTATGATGATGAGCTCCGTCTGAATTTAGTGATTCTACTGCTTAGGAAGGCCGCAGAGTGCTGGTGGCGGGCCGATTCTAGTACTTTGGAGGAGACAGGTGTCGGGATCTCTTGGAACAGTTTTTGCGAGACCTTCTGGCAGGTGTATGTGCCTGAATCTTATGTGAACGCCCGGTAGCGGGAGTTCGACCATCTGGAGCAGGGTTCCATGACGGTGCGGGAGTATGCTAGGAAGTTCTCTTCTCTGTTGGCGTACGTTCCCCATGTTTCTGGCCGGGAGAGGGCCAAGCGGACTCGTTTTCTTGAGGGCTTGAATGAAGAGTTGTATCAGATGTTGTTGACCAGTAAGCCCAAGACTTACGCTGAGGCTGTGGACAGTGCCATTGACATTGAGGAAGGTTTGCGTAGCCGTCGTGCTCGTCGGCAGCAGGCACGCAGAGTGGTCGTCCTGCTATTCAGGGAGCTCAGTCTTCTCAGTCCTCCCAGTCAGCCTATCAGCCCCAGCAGCAGCAGCAGCCACAGGTGGCTCAGCAGTCTGGCCGTCAAAGGTTTCGATCCCGAGGTCAGAAGTTTAAGAATAAGTCGGGTTCTGGCTCCTTTGGTTCTGGAATTTCGAGTATCAGTTGATCTCGGACTGAGTTTTGTGGTTTTTGCGGTGGGAAGCATCCTTCCATGCAGTGTGTTGTGTGCAGGGTTCTTGCAACCTTTGTGGACAGTACGGGCATTTTGCGAGAGTGTGTCCGTCAGCTGGATCACAACAGACCGCGGCCCAGCCTCAGGGTCGTGGAGGTCAGTCTAGGGGCCGTTCTCAGCAGTTTCAGCAGCCCCGTTTTGGTGAGACTCAGTTTAGGCCGTTTCAGCAGCCTGGCCCCTCACGCTTTGGGCAGTCGTCTCAGCCTTTCTTTTCAGGACCCCAGCATGCTCAGGTTAACGCCATTACGAGGGAGCAGGGCGAGGGGCCCAGCCTCAGGGTCGTGGAGGTCAGTCTAGGGGCCGTTCTCAGCAGTTTCAGCAGCCCCGTTTTGGTGAGACTCAGTTTAGGCCGTTTCAGCAGCCTGGCCCCTCACGCTTTGGGCAGTCGTCTCAGCCTTTCGTTTTCAGGACCCCAGCATGCTCAGGTTAACGCCATTACGAGGGAGCAGGGCGAGGAGACACCGAGCCGGGTGATTGGAGGTACATGTCTTGTCTTTGACTTTCCTGCTCGTGTGTTGTTTGACACAGGTGCATCACATTTGTTTATTTCCAATTCGTTTATTGTTGAGCATGGTCTGTGTACCATCCCTTTGCGCGATGCTGTTTCTGTTTCTACCCCTGGTGGTGTGAGCCTGTTCTCCCAGGAGGTTTTGTTGGATGGTGTGTTGCGGTTTGGTGAGCATGTCCTGTTAGCAAACTTGATCCGTTTGATGCTTTGGGATTTCGATTGCGTAGTCGGGATGAATGTGCTGTCCAACTATAGGGCCTCCGTGGACTGCTTCCATGGGATTGTGCGCTTTAGGCCTTTGTCTGGCGAGAAGTGGGACTTCTACGGCTAGGATTCTAGATCGAATATCCCGTTGATCTCAGGGATGGAGATGTTTAGCTTGTTGTCTTTGGGGAATGCTGGCTTTATGATCTACACTTTGGATGCGTCTTCTTCTTCCCGTGTTCAGCTCAGTGATGTTCCCGTGGTGCGACATTTCCCGGATGTGTTTCCGGAGGAGATTCCTAGTTTCCCTCAGAGACGGGAGATCGACTTCAGCATAGATCTGGTGCCTGGCACAGCTCCGATTTTGCGTGCCCCTTATCGTCTGGCGCCTGCGGAGTTGAGAGAACTCAAAGTGCAGTTAGATGATTTGCTGGAGAAAGGTTTTATTCGACCTAGTATGTCACCGTGGGGAGAGCCCATATTGTTTTTAAAGAACAAGGATGGCTCAATGCGGATGTACATTGATTTTCGCCAGTTGAATAAAGCCACTGTCAAGAACAAGTACCCGTTTCCGAGAATCGATGATCTGTTTTATCAGTTGCAAGGTTCTGCGGTGTATTCAAAGATTGATCTTCGTTCCGGGTACCATAAGCTGAGGGTGAGAGAGCAAGATGTCGCGAAGACTGCGTTTCGTACGAGGTACGGACATTTTGAGTTTTTGGTGATGCTGTTCGGTTTGACCAACGCGCCTGCATTCTTTATGGATTTGATGAACTGAGTGTTCCGCGAGTTTATTGATCAGTTTGTGATCGTGTTCATCGACGACATCATAGTCTATTCGAAGACTCCTTTCGAGCACAAGGAGCATTTGCGGATTGTCCTTCAGACGCTAAGAGACCAGCAGTTATATGAAAAGTTTTTCAAGTGTGAGTTCTGATTGGATCGCGTCGTATTCTTGGGACATGTGATTTCAGCCGAGGGGATTTCGGTGGATCCTAGCAAGGTTGATGCCGTTCTGAACTGGGAGTGTCCCAGGAATGTTTCCGAGATTCGCAGTTTCTTGGGTCTGGCTGGCTATTATCATCGTTTCATTGAGGGATTCTCAAGTATAGCAAAGCCGATGACTCAATTAACGCAGAAGGACAAGAGGTTTGTTTGGACTGAGCAGTTCGAGAATGCTTTTCAACTTCTCAAGGAAAAGTTGACTACTGCGCCTGTGTTAGCTCTGCCGTCCGGTTCAGGTGGTTTTGTTGTTTGTTCTGACGCTTCGCTTAATGGATTGGGTTATGTGTTGATGCAGAATGGTCGAGTCATTGCGTATGCCTCGCGGCAGTTGAAACCGCATGAGACTCGCTACCCCGTCCATGATTTGGAGTTAGTAGCGATGGTCTTTGCGTTGAAGATCTTGCGTCACTACCTGTATGGCGAGAAGTTTGTGGTGTACTCCGACCACAAGAGTTTGCAGTATCTGTTTTCGCAGCCTGACTTGAACATGAGACAACATCGGTGGATGGAGCTGCTAAAGGACTTTGATTGTGAGATTAAGTACCAGCCTGGGAAGTCGAACGTAGTGGCCGATGCTTTGAGCAGGAAGGCTAGTGAAATGCTTGCTTCGTTGTACATCTCCAAGGACCAAGAGCATCTTAACACTATGGGTTGGAGATTTTACCCGGCTGAGGATTGTGTGGTGGTTTCTTCTTTCCAAGTTGAGCCACATATTGTTTCCACCATTCGAGCAGCTCAAAGGACCGATCCGTCTATCCATGAGTTGAAGTTGAAGGTCAGGGCTGGCGAGCTTGAGGATTATTCTGTCTCATTCGATGGTTGTTTGCGTTTCTGGGGCAGGTTGGTTGTACCCAATTTGATTGATTTGAAGGAGGAAATCCTTCGAGAAGCGCACTATAGCAGACATAGTGTTCATCCTGGTGCACGGAAGATGTACCATGCTTTGAAGCCGCACTTTTGGTGGGCTGGCCTAAAGAGCGACGTTGCTGGTTTTGTCGCTCGTTGTTTGAATTTACAGATGGTAAAGGCCGAAAGGATGAGACCTGGTGGTCTGTTGCGTAGTTTGGAAGTGCCCCAATGGAATTGGGAGCACATTGCTATGGATTTCGTGACGCATCTGTCTCATTCCAGCAGAGGATGCGATTCTATTTGGGTGGTTGTAGACCGTCTTTCGAAGTCTGCACACTTCATTCCCTATGGGATGACCTTCTCGTTGAAGAAGATGGCGAAGTTGTACGTTGATTTTGTTGTTAGAATGCATGGTGTGCCCGTTTCGATCGTTTCCGACCGAGATCCGAGGTTTACTTCCAGGTTTTGGAAGAGTTTGCAAACAGCTTTGGGTACCAGATTGGCAATGAGCACCGTGTATCACCCCCAGACAGATGGCCAGTCTGAGCGAACTATCCAGACGTTAGGTATGGCAGAAAGTGCAGATCGCCAGTGTGTTGGGAAGAAGTGGGGGAGAAGCAGCTATCTGCCCCTGACTTTGTGCAGCAAATGAAAGATCATGTGGATCTTATTCGGCAGCGAATGAAAGCTGCCCAAGATCGCCAAGCCAGTTATGCGAATAAGAGGCGTCGACCTCTTGAGTTTCAGATTGGTGATCGTGTATTTCTCAAGGTTTCTCCGTTTCGTAGTGTGATGCGCTTTGGACGCAAGGGAAAGTTAGCCCGTCGTTACGTTGGTCCGTATGAGATTGTTGAGAGGATTGGCCCTTTAGTGTATCGGCTGTTGTTGCCGTCAGAGTTGTCTTCTCTTCATGATGTCTTCCATGTTTCCATGTTGAGGAAGTATGAGCCAGATCCGTCTCATGTGCTTAGAACTGACGAGGTGGAGCTAGATCAGTCGTTGAGTTATCAAGAATATCCTTTGCAAATCCTTGGCTGAAAAGAGAAACAGTTGAGGAATAAGACCATTCCGTTGGTAATGGTGCAGTGGAGCAAACATGGAAGGGAAGAAGCTACATGGGAGCTGGAATAAAAGATGCAGCGCGAGTGGCCGCATCTGTTTGAGTAGAAGTTGAGCTAAATTTCCAGTAGTTTGTAGCTTTTGGTTGTATTTCTTCCCTAGTTGTTGCTATATGTTTGCTCAGTTATCTTGAACTCTTGGCCTGTGTTAGGAGAGTTTTGTTTTGTATTTTGCTGTTGTATCTGGTTTCAGAATTGTTGTTTTGATTTCGAGGACGAAATCCTTTTTAGTCGGGGAGAAATGTGAGACCTGGATTTGTATTAGAGATTAATTGTTGGAATGTATCGGTTTTTAGAGATTTCTAGTGGTTTTGATCTTTGTTTGTGTGTTTGGTTTGCATTTTCGGGTCTGAAATAGCATTTTGATCAATTCTGGGAGTTTTCGTGTTTTTAAATTTGAAAGCTGGTTTTTGGTGAAAGCTGGTTTCATAGTGAAACGCCGTCGTATTGGAGAGATCTGGTAGCATTTGTAAAAATCAGCAGTTGCCTTAGCGTGAATTTGTATCGTGTTGTATACGGTGTCGTTTGAATAAGTTGGAGCGACGTCGTTTTGGTGTAGCGTTAGTGTGATATCTGGTCGCGTGTGTCTGCTGGTTGTCCAGTCGAGGCAGATGTCAATGCGGGTCAACATCACTGTAGCGTGAGGAGGAAACTTCATCGTTTTGGCTAGCGCTAAGGAACCAGTCGATGCGTATAATTGATTTCCAGATGTCAACGTTGGTCAACGTTCCTGTAGCTCGCGTCTGGTTTTCCTATAGCTTGCGACTGGTATTGCGTGAGAGGACCGGATTTGATGACGTGGCAATGCGACGCCGTTTTGATTAGTTGCAACGCTGCGTTTTGTATGTTGCTGCTGGTTCCATCTTTTGTATTTTGAACCAGCGTCTGGATGTCCAGCTGCGAGATACTTGTTGGTTACTGTAGCTAGCGACTGGATGACGTAGGTTGTGCGTCGTCGTTTTGTTTAGCGTGGTTTGAGATTTCAGCAGCTGGTTTCTTTGCTTCTGCTGGTTGTTTGTGCCTGCTGGTTTTTGTCGGTGGATTTGTTTAAAATAGATTTCAGCAGCTACAGGATTTATATATAGGAAGACTTGGTCTTCGATTGAGATATCAGATCCCATACTTAGAATATTTTCCCCGACATTCATTCTTCGCTTCGAACCCTAGGCTACTGTTCACCGTTGATTTTATCCGATGATTCCTGTCGATTCCGGCCATCGTCTTGGACAATTGAGGTAGCGTTGGACTCCTCTTGCGAAGCTCTATTATTGCATACCACTTTTGGAGGTTAGCGTTCACTGGAGAGAGATCGCGAAGCTGCTATCTCCGGCAGTGTGTTTGTGTGCGCAGGTAGCCTTTGGGTTTTAGCTTTGAGATCTCGTTTCTAGTTGTGAATTAGCTTCCAGTAAGTTGTTTTGGTAGTAATTGAGTTGGTTGAGCGTGGCTCCCAGCCGTGAGCTTCTATATTTGCCCGTGAGTTATGTTCAGCTTTTGAGATCTGTGTGTTGTGTATTTAGCAGGTTGCTATCCAGTTTTCTCGGGCCTGTTTTGTAGTAATTGTTGCACAAAAGTATAAGGTACGGATCTGAGCTTGATATTGCTGAGAATTGGCGTGAGATTGAATGCTAGATGGCTGTTATGCATCGATGTGGAGGTTGCTGTGTGCATCCGTGATTTCTGTTCATTGTTTAGCTGCCCTGTTATGCATACATGCATTTCCCATATTGCATTCATATTGTTATTGCAGCCATTGTTCGTATCTTGTATTGTTGTTGCTGATTCTTACCAGGATGCAAGGGCGAACGGCAATACCGCACTCTCATCTCCCTGCTGGGATCGTTAACCACCGTGCGCCGAGTGGTTAACTACCACAGTTCATGGGCGACGCAACGGCAGATTGAGTTGTTTGATGCATCTGGTATTCGGGTTTTGTATCACGGAGAGTGGCTCATTACCACATTGTGAACACACCCGTGGCCAATGTTGTTGCAGATTCTTGGAGCTATGCTTGATTTCCTTAGCTCCCTTGTTGGTTGAGCCTTCCATTGTTGTCCGGTGTCTCATGCATAGCATCTGCATTTTATCTTATGCATTCTTTTGCTTAACCCAGGTTTTACTAGCTGGTCGAGGCTTTAACCCAGCTGGTGGTGCCCCAGGAGATGGTTAGTCGTGTCCAGTTGCGTATAGCGTATATATATATATGTATCAGTTAGCCGAGGGGGATGCCTTGCGCTTCGTTATTGTATCCCATAGTTGGAATCTGATACATGTTGTCGTTGGATGTTGTTATGCTATACTATTTCTGTTGTGGTTGGATTTTAAACTGGGTTCGTATTTTGAGTATTCTTGTATTTTAAATTATATGTTTTAAACCGTCAGGCCTAAACGCGAAAATTTTACCCGCTTTTTGATAAGCTTCCGCATGTGTTTGTATGTTTTACTATGATTAGAGCCGAGGCCTGACAGAAAATGCCTCTATAAATCTTCGATAATAACCTGCTAGTCCTAAGAAACTACAAACCTATGTTACGCTCTTAGGTACAGGTCATTCTCGAACAGCTTCTACCTTAGAAAGATCTACTTCTATCCCATTCTTCGAAATGATATGTCAAAGAAATACAACCTTTTCGATCCAAAATTCGTATTTACTTAACTTAGGAAACAATTTCTTAGTTCTCAAAATCTGCAAAATTTCTCTAAGATGATCTGCGTGCTCAAATTAGTTCTTAGAGTAGATGAGAAAAGGTTGAAACCCTATTCATCAAATCCATAAATACAGATGGCGCATTAGTTAACCCAAATGGCATCACTAAAAACTCATGATGGCCATATCTTGTTCTAAAGGCGGTCTTGTACACGTCTGCGTCTCTAACTCGTAGCTGATGTTATCCAGATCTGAGGTCGATCTTCGAAAACACAACAGCTCCTCGTAATTGATCGAATAAGTCATCTATCCTAGGAAGAGGATACTTATTTCTAACTGTTAACTTATTCAGTTCTCTATAATCTATACACAGACACATGCTTCTGTCTTTCTTCTTCACGAACAACACCGGAGCTCCACACGATGAAGTACTGGGTCTGATGAAACCTTTATCCAATAAATCTTGGATCTGTTCTTTTAACTCTTTCATCTCCTTAGGGGCAAGTCTGTAAGGAGTCTTGGAAACTGGAGCAGCTTCTGGTACTAAATCGATAGTAAATTCTAACTCACGATCTGAGGGCAGACCTGAGATATCTTCAGGAAAGACGTCTGGAAATTAGTTCACTACTTTTACGTCCTCCAAATTAATTTTCTTATCTTGTTCTATCGATGAATCACTCACTAAAAATCCTTGACATCCGTTTCTTAAACACCGCTGGGCTTTCAGAGCTGATATTAACTTAGGGGTACAATCAAATCTGTCAGCTCTGAACAAAATATCCAACTGGGTATTTTAATCTTAACCGTTCTCTGCCTAAAATCTATAGCGGTTCCATACTTAGTTAACCAATTTATTCCCAAGATTAAATAAAATCAAGCATCGGCAATAATATTAAATCTGAATAGACAATATTCCCCTGTAGCTTAAGTTCTATGTTTCGAATAATATGATTGGTTACTATACTTTCTCCCGAAGGAATCTGGACATTATATCCTACTTCAACTACTTCTGGTTTAACATGTAAATTCTTAGCAAATCTTTCTGATACAAAGGAATGGGTTGCACCAGAATCTAACAATGCTAACGTAGACATACTAGAAACAACGATCTTACTAGTCACAACTGTCGTATCTGTAGGAGCTTGTTCTGTTGTCATCACACATGCTCTGCTTGTGATGATTTGCTTATTCTGGAAGCAATACTTGGATATGTGGCCTGACTTGCCACAAGCATAAGACACATTCTTCCCAAAACAACATTGGCCCGCGTGATTCTCATTGCAGGTTGGACATGGCGGCCTATTCCCAGATTTGGGAACAGCAGAAATGGGTTGTGCAGCTATTGGCCCTTTTCCCTGAGGCCCTTGTTGGTTATTGCTTGGCCTCTTAGATTGTCTACGATCTTTTTGCTGGAAGGCTTGTCGTTTCAGCTGTCGCTCATCCTCAATTTCCATCCAATCATGTTCTGCCCATAGATCTTTGTTCACAGCTTCTCTATAATCCACGGGTTCTGCAAGCCTGACATCATGCTTAATCATGGGCTTCAACACATTTATGAAATTCCGGAGCTTAACATATGCGTTTGTCCCAATTAGAGGAACAAAATAGCATCCCCTCTCAAATTTGCGGATGTAATCCCGCATAGACATCCCTTCCTGCTTAAGAGTTAGGAACTCATTCTGCAGCTCCTCCCTCACATCCACAGTAAAGTACTGCTCATAGAATATTCTCTTAAATTCCTCCCAGTTGAGCATTTTCAAGTCTACTGTTAACTTGCCTCCTTCCCACCATATCAAGGCATCTCCCATCAGCATATAAATTGTACCCCGAGGCCTTTCGAGTTCTGTCAGATGCAGATATTCGAATACCACTTCCATGGACTTGATCCAGCTTTCGGCTATAAACGGATCAGTAGAACCAGCAAATTTCTGAGGTCGTTGTCTTCTAAAACTCTCCTGTGGATCTTCTCTGCTAATAATTCTTTCTGTGGATTGACCATTCCCTTGATTGGTTTGGTCAACCAGTCGTTCTAAAAGTTGGGCCATACTGGCTAAAACAGGGTTGGTACCCTCTGATTCACTATATCCTTCTATGGTTCTTCTTCTTCCTCTACCTCGTCCTGCCATTATCTGTATGGGTAGCCCATTCCACCACAATTCTATTTTGAGAGATAACTTTGCTAGAACATGAAATAAAACTTACAAATATAGAAGAGGCTGGCGAGAGCTGTTCAGACGGGAAGTGTGTTTATCTCAAGGACCATGCTCTGATACCAACTGTAGTGATTGGACTTTTCTTAAACTAAATTAAGAACTTTGGGATTCAAATTGAAAAAGCACAAAAATTTCGATCTTGTTTACAATTACAGTTCGATACTAATTTCTGGGCTAAAATGTAACTATACGCGAACCATATGCGATAACTGGAAAACAGATCTGAACAACTAAAGAGGTGCGGAACTATCTGGTCTTTGAAATATCAAAACTGGATAATTCATTAAGCAATAATTCTGGTATAGATTTCAACAAAATAAAGAAACTCGAAATATGTCATAGTACAAAACTATAACTAAAGTTTTGCACATCAAAATCTGAAACTGAATAAGAACAAAAATAGAAACATATGTCCATGATAAACACATATTTCCGATCAGCTCATCACCATCCAGCTCCTACTGCTCATTACCTGCACTCAATGAAAACTAGTGAGCCTAGGAGCTCAGCAGGTAAGATATGGAATATTGAAAACATATAACACATGCAAACGATATCTATTACTTTACTGGAATCTGAATCTGAATAGCTTAAGAATAAGTAAGCTAAATAACATGAACTGTGAAATCTGTATGGAATGAAATCATAAACATATACGTTCTGAAATCATTTTCATTAAGCTTGGTGATTAAAATCACACTGAGCTCTATTCTTTCTTTTTTGGTAATTATGGCTAAACAGATGTACATAAGGTCTGTCGTTTGATTAAACTCTGTATCTGAGTCAGAGAGCTGGGTAAAAAACCCATCTATCGCATATAAAGGGTATACAGTCCGTCGACCATATCTTAGTCCCTTTCGTAGTTGAAAGGGGCACACTGGTTCGTCAGCCATAATTTATAAACTTTTCGTAGTGACCGTCTGTTTATAGGCCATAATTTATAAACTTTTCTGTAAACATTTCTTTCTGCTCTATATTTCTTTCGTAAATCTGTTTTTCTTTTCATTCTGGTATGGTTTACTGGTTTGATACTTCTGATGATGTTCTGGAACACTTTGAGGATTCTCTATAATACTTGCGAAGATGGAAACTGAATAAAGTCACTTGAATCTGTTCAAAGTAATCGAATTAATCTTTCAAATTGAAGCGGAATTCAACAAGGAATTCAAATCTATAATTTCTGTATCTATCGAAGAAGATTTGAATGATAAAAAAGGTGAAATATGAATTATACGTAACCATCTCAACGAAGAAGAAGGTATTCAGATTTGGCCTATTGTACTCAGATTCGAAATGGTCAATGAAACAGATTTTGACCAAATTCATATTTGGAACAAAACTTCGGATCTGGACTTTAAATAACATAGAAATATAACTATAACTTAGGATCTGTGCAATATAGAAATTCAGCTTTTGGTTTAAGAACCATATTTCAGACTTAGTCATTTGAACGAATGTAAACAACAAAGGAAACCTAAGTCTGAAGAAATCAAAAGATCTCAAGAAATTTCTGGATTCATTCGAATAAGCTACTTGTAAGCTACTTCGAAGAAAATCTTTTTGAATTCTCAAGAAACTACTGGACGAACATCATCAAACAATTTTATGACATCTTTCTGTTGGCGACAATGGCGGATCCGGATCCCGTTTCTCGGGGGCGCAGCGGAAGTTAAAAATTGCCCCGGGATACGTTCAATACATCTACAATTCAATAAACATTCATAGGGCGTTTATCGAATCGTTACCTTGCTGGCGTCTAGGCGCCTGGCTCCGACCAGTTTCACGAGGAAACCGGCACTTCAAACGGTAGGCGGCGGTAGATCGTCAATCAGGTCCACAACCGGAAATACGATTCCTTCGTCAGCCTGCACTAGAAGGACTGACGAATTCAGCACGAACGGAAACTCCTCAATGCGGTGATCGAAACAAGTACGATCACGGGGCGGCGGACGGCGACGGCCGGCGGTGGCGCGTGGAGACCGGCGGCGGCGGCGTGAGGTTTTGGAGGAGGGGCGGCCGAACACCAGGAGCTAGGGTTAGGTTGTATATTGTGTGTTTAAAGCCCTAAACCAATTTAACTAAATAAAGATGGTACATGGGCTTGAACCGGCCCAATGGACTTGGGTCATACCTAGTTCCATATGAACATTCGGTTCGTTTAAATCACTGCGGTTTCATCATAACTCCGATCGACGATCACATAGGATCCAAAGACTCAGTTTCCAAAACTGAACGTTATGATGTGAAAAACAATTTTCAGATTACCTAGTCCAAAATTACAGTTTTGCCCCTCAACTTTGGGAAATCTCAATTTCACCCCTGTTGACTTTTAGGAAGTTGCACTCCCTAAAAACTCCTCCTATGCTCAACACATTGAGCTCAGTTTTCGTGCGGGAATCATGAATCCAGTACTTGTGTGACCATAAATGGTTCAGGGATACAGCTAGCCGTGGGCCAACAATCATTGCGGCTCCGAAATCACAATTTCGGACTTGCCCATCGGATCATGGTAAAGCGCCTAGCAACATCGCCCCATGATCCCCTAGGTATCACTGATAGTGCCTACAAGAACCAGTTGGTCGTGGTTAACGTACAGTACGGTCCTTTCAACACATATATCCCGATCAGATCAACAATCATTGGTAAATCGAGAGTCGCTAAAGATCCGATAACTATGCATACATCTTGGAGATCGAATAGTGACATCGTGAGTGTAACTAGGCAAACCCATTTACCTAAAACACATCCAGTACTCTGGCCAGAGATTTATACACTATTATCCCCTCAGATAGCATAGTATATCCACGCATGAGAGCGAGCGGTGAATCCTCGACAACGAAGCATCGACTCCTACATGCATCGGGACCTCACCCAATCCCGCCGCCTAATGATTCCATGTGAGTCGGCAAACGGGTCAAAGTGAGGTGCCTATCATGTAGAGTCTCAATTGCGTTTCGAGTAGTGAGGACTAATCAGTACAACCAAGACCTCGGACTTATCCACTCGACAAATGGTAACCACTTGGAAAGTCCGAACGAGGGTAGTTCGATAGATCACCAGGTCACTATCCATCTGCATGTTCAGAACATCACAATGTTCCCTACCAATGAAACATGGTACTTCACATCGCAGATGCTAGTCTCAAGCTCGGGCAGCCTTATCCTCATTTTGACGGCCCAATCGACTAGGAACGAATTCAGAATGCATAGCGACTATTAGATATGTTTCATGATAGCCATCATATCCACTATCACATCTAACATACACTATGGTGCATTCTAGGTCTTTATCCAACACAATTATTAACATTATATAACATAATGAAAATAAAGAATGCCATAAATAAATGCATATTGATTGTCATATACAAGTGTCTATAAAACCCACACGCCACAAGTTGGCTAGTTGGGCATCTACTCTAACAATCTCCCACTTGCCCTATAGCCAACTACTCATCGGACGCAGTCCCATTG
The DNA here is from genome assembly GCA_001598015.1 of Dorcoceras hygrometricum. Lineage (NCBI taxonomy): Eukaryota > Viridiplantae > Streptophyta > Magnoliopsida > Lamiales > Gesneriaceae > Dorcoceras > Dorcoceras hygrometricum. The sequence continues at coordinate 253,679 of KV004596.1, forward strand.
TTTCGTGATGTTTTTCAAACAACGGTCCTGGCAAGGGATTCGTAAGTGGATCAGCAACATTGTCCGCAGAGGCGACTCTCTCAACTGCTATGTCACCTCTAGCCACAATATCCTGGATTATGTGGTATTTCCTCAGTATATGTTTGGATCTTTGGTGAGACCTAGGCTCCTTTGCTTGCGCAATGGCACCCATGTTGTCGCAGCACACCGGGACTGGACCAACTCCATCAGGAATGACGTCCAACGCTTGGACGAAATTCCTTATCCAAACCGCCTACTTAGAATCAGCTGATGCTGCGATGTACTCAGCCTCAGTGGTTGAATCCGCGATGGTGTCTTGTTTGGAACTCTTCCAAGAGACATCACCACCATTGAGCATGAATACAAATCCAGAGGTAGACTTCGAATCATCCACGTCACATTAGAAACTAGAATCAGTGTAGGCTTCCAATTTCAGTTCACCACCCCCATAGACCATGAACATATTATTAGTCCTTCGCAAGTACTTGAGAATATCCTTCACAGCCTTCCAATGCAATTGGCCGGGGTTGGCCAGTAGCCGCTCGCGACACTCAGAGCATATGCGACATCCGGTCTAGTCGAGATCATGCCATACATAATACTACCTATCGCCGAGGCATATGGCACACGTGCCATGCTCTCTATCTCCTCAACAGTCTTTGGACACATAGACTTAGATAGAGCGACCCCGTGGCACATAGTTAGGTGTCCTCTCTTGGACTCTTCCATAGAGAACCTCTTAAGTATGGTATCAATGTAGGTAGCTTGGGTGAGTCCGAGTATCCGTTTCGATCTATCCCGATAGATCTGTATTCCAAGAATATAGGATGCTTCACCCATGTCCTTCATCGAGAATCTCCTAGACAACCATACTTTAGTTGACTGCAGCATTCCTACATCATTCCCAATGAGTAGAATGTCATCAACATAAAGTACAAGGAATGTCACAGCGCTTTTAACTACCTTCTTATACACACATGGCTCCTCGGGATTCATGATGAAACCAAATTCCTTAATTATTTCATCGAATCTCAGGTTCCAACTCCTCGATGCTTGTTTGAGACCGTAGATCGATCTCTGAAGTTTGTATACCTTATGATCACTTCCCACGGATGTGAAACCCTCAGGCTGCATCATATAGATCTCTTCCTTAATGTTTCCATTAAGGAACGAAGTTTTCAAATCCATTTGCCATATCTCATAATCGTACCATGCGGCTCTGGCCAGTAAGATTCTAATCGACTTGAACATTGCGACTGGTGAAAAGGTTTCATCATAGTCAACACCTTGCCTTTGAGTGTAACCTTTCGCGACCAGTCGTGCCTTGTAGGTCAATACCTTACCGTCAGGTCCAAGTTTACTCTTGTATATCCATTTGGTTAGTATGCATCGAGTCTAACTCTGATTTCATTGCTTCAAGCCACAAAATTGAATCAGCATCGGAAATTGCCTCCTTGAAAGTCCCTTGGATCACATCCAACAACTTGATCACTTTGATCAGTCAGGTCCAAGTTTACTCTTGTATATCCATTTGGTTAGTATGCATCGAGTCTAACTCTGATTTCATTGCTTCAAGCCACAAATTAGAATCAGCATCGGAAATTGCCTCCTTGAAAGTCCTTGGATCACATCCAACAACTTGATCACTTTGATCATTTTCAAGAAGGAAACCATATCTTTCAGGAGCCATAGGAACCCTTTTGGATCTCCTAGGTGCGACCATTTCTGGCACTG
>KV004596.1:276583-297423 GCA_001598015.1 Dorcoceras hygrometricum
ACATCTCCTATAGCTACTGTAGCAACTCTTGCTCCATTTCCCAGCCTCAAGTGGGTCTCACCCTCTCTAAGACGTCGGCTTCTTGTCATCACCTGCAAATCATTGTAGATATGAGATCCACATCCGGTATCAAGTACCCAAGAAGTCGAATTAAGAGACATATTTATTTCGATATAGAACATACCTTTTGCAGTTCACAACTGCTCGAGGTACTCCTTGCAGTTCCTCCTCCAATGCCCAGGCTTGTGGCAGTGGTGGCAAACATCCTCGGACTTGTTTGGCTTGGAAGCTTTTGCCTTGGGCTTCTTAGTGGGCTTTTCATCCTTCGCAGGGGCAGAACGCTTCTTACCCTTGCGTCTGGGCCCCTTCTTCGCAGAGGAAGAAGAGCCCATAATGAGGACGGGCTTGTCCTTCTTTATGGTTCCCTCAAACACGACCAGCATGTTAACCACCTCTTCAAGGGTGGCTGCTAGCTTGTTCATGTTGAAGTTGACCACAAAGGGGTCGAATGCAGTGGGTAGTGATAGGAGAAGCACATCCACTGACAGCTCGTGTGGAAGTTTGATATCAAGGCCCGCCACTTTTCAACGAGCCCAATCATACGAACCCCATGCTCGTGGACCAAAGTCCCATCGCGCATGCGGCTCGTCATAAGCTCCTTGACAACGGTGAACCTCTCATGTCGAGAGTTCTCCCCATATAGTTCCTTGAGATGAAAAAGTATGTCAGCAACATACTTCGTCTTCTCAAAGTGCCGTTGCATTTCGTTGGACATCGATGCCATCACATAGCATCGAGTCTTATGCTCGTCGTCCCACCATTGTTTAAGCGTAACCAGCTCCTCGGGTCTGATATCGTCAAGGGCTTCCTTCGGAGGGCTCTTCTCTAACGTATAGAGAAGTTTCTCCGAAGCCAACACAATGTTGAGGTTTCGAATCCAGTCTTGGTAGTTCAGACCGGTGAACTTGTTGCTATCCAGTATAGCAGCGAGTGGGTTTTTGATCGAAGACATTATAAAGCAATTTATACTGAAAAGAGAAACAGACATGCATTACTAACTATATATGAAAAGCGCTAAGACCTAAAACAAGGTCATTTAGTTTTATGAATTACCCTCCCACTATTTTAACGATTTCACCACCCTCTAATGAAATCGGGAAAACAAGTTTCCTTAGTGGGCACACGGAATCCAATCAAGCGATCATGGTTCCGAATAATATCAGCCAACCATGACCCCCAAAAGGTAGAACCCAATTGCAACCGGTGCAACCTCCATGTATTTTACCTCATGTCCAGTAAGGGCCCAATAATATGACGCCGATTACTATCACGTGTAAAGATGACCCATCAATGTTGAGTCGTGAAGGACGGTCCCCTTAACGTCCCCAATAATATGAGCCAACGTTAAAGGGAGTTCCAACCGACTCACAAAAGGTGTCTATGACGTGTACAGCTTTCCGGCATACATAACCCCTCAATAATATGAGCCTGGCCATGTATGCGGGTAGCATCGGCGTACACCCATTGTGATGGAAGGTGGGGATAATTTAAACAGATTTAAATGTTAGAGTAGATGCCCAACTAGCCAACTTGTGGCGTGTGGGTTCATAGACTCTTGTATGAAACGATCTTTATATATGATATTCGCATTTATTTATGGCATTATTTACTTTCATTGTGTTGTATGATGATTAACAATTGCGTTGAGTAAAGACCTAGAATGCACTATAGTGTATGTTAGATGTGATAGTGGGTATGAGGCTATCATGAAACACATCTAATAGTCACTGTGTATTCTGAATTATTTCCTAGTCGATTGGGCCGTCAAAATTAGGATAAGGCCGCCCGAGCTCGAGACTAGTATCTGCGATGTGAAGTACCATGTTTCATTGGTAAGGAAAATTGTGATGTTCTGAGCATGCAGATAGATAGTGACCTGGTGATCTATCGAATTACCCTCGTTCGAACTTTCCAAGTGGTTACCATTTGTCGAGTGGATAAGTCAGAGGTTTTGGTTGTACTGATTATTTATCACGACTCGAAACGTCATTGAGACTCTACATGATAGGCGTCTCACTTTGACCCGTTTGCCGACTCACTTGGGGTCATTAGGCGGCGGGATTGGGTGAGACCCCGATGCATGTAGGAGTCGATGATTCGTTGTCGAGGATTCACCGCTCGCAGACATGCGTGGATATCCTATGCTATCTGAGGGGATAATAGTGTATAAATCTCTGGCCAGAGTACTAGAAGTGACCCTCGTTCGAACTTTCCAAGTGGTTACCATTTGTCGAGTGGATAAGTCAGAGGTTTTGGTTGTACTGATTATTTATCACGACTCGAAACGTCATTGAGACTCTACATGATAGGCGTCTCACTTTGACCCGTTTGCCGACTCACTTGGGGTCATTAGGCGGCGGGATTGGGTGAGACCCCGATGCATGTAGGAGTCGATGATTCGTTGTCGAGGATTCACCGCTCGCAGACATGCGTGGATATCCTATGCTATCTGAGGGGATAATAGTGTATAAATCTCTGGCCAGAGTACTAGAAGTGTTTTAGGTAAATGGGTTTACCTATTTACCCTCGCGATGTCACTATTCGATCTCCAAGATGTATGCAGAGCTATCGGATCTATAGCGACTCTTGATTTACCAATGGTCGTTGATCTGATCGGGATATATGGATTGAAAGGACCGTACTGTACGCTAACCACGACCAACTGGTTCTTTCAGGCACTATCAGTGATACCTAGGGGATCATGGGGCGATGTTGCTAGACGCTCTTACCATGATCCGATGGGCAAGTCCGGAATTGTGATTCCGGAGCCACAATGGTTGTGGGCCCACGGCTAGCTGTATCCCTGAACCATTGAGGGTCACACAAGTACTGGATTCGAGATTCTCGCACGGATACTAAGCTCAATGTGTTGAGCACTTGAGGAGGATTTTGGGGAGTGCGACTTCCTAAAAGTCGACAGGGGTCAAATCGTGATTTCCCGATGTTGAGGGGCAAAACGGTCATTTTGCACTGGGGTTCTGAAAAATGGTTTTTCAGATCATAGTATTCAGTTTTGGAAACTGAGTCGATCGGTCCGATCTGATCGACGATCGGAGTTATGATGAAGTCACGGTGATAGGGATGAACCGAATGTTCATACGTTGGACCCGGGCCCGTTGGGCCGGTCCAAGTTTATCACTAGTCTGTTTAATTAGACTTAAGACTTTAATCATGACATGAGATACAACAACCCTAACCCTAGAGCTCCTAAGTGCGCCGGCCCCTTCCTCTCCCAAAAGCCGCCGCCGCCGCCGGCCTCCACCGCCGCCGCCGCCGCCGCTAATTGATCGGACTTGCTCCGATCAGTTTTTCGAGGAGAATCCATCCGCGCTGATCTCGTCAGGCCTTCTAGTGCAGGCTGAAGAAGGAGTCTCCCTTCCGGTCGTGGACCTGATTGACGAATCTACAGCCTCCTACCGTGAAGCGCCGGTCTTCTTGTAATTCCGGTTGGAGCCAGGCGCAAGTCGCCAGCAAGGTAATACCCAGAGAAACACCCTATGAATGGTTCATATTGTGTTATTATTGAATTGTATTGAACATTTCCCGGCCTAATTTTGTTCTTCCGCTGCCTCGTCGGGAGACGGGATCCGGATCCGCCACGGTTCCCCATCAGTGGTATCAGAGCCAAGGCTCGGATCCTTCAATACAGTAGTGCCATAATTGCATGAATCTCAAAATTTCAGATTGAAATCAATATTTTTGTTTCGGCCGCCGGCCTCCGCCGTATGCGGCAGCCCCCGCCGCGAGCATAGTCGCGCGCCATTGCAAACGCATCGGCCGAGCATGGCGGCAAACCTGTTGATGCTGCCCGCGCGATCGTCGCACTTGATGGCCGACCGTTGCTGGCCGTTCACGCGCACTGGTTGTGCAATACCGGAGCAGAAACGCGCTGATGTGGGCCGATCATGGCGCACGATGATCATCGCGGCTGCGCATATTGATGCGCGATGGCTGGCCGATTATTGTGCGCTGTTTTGCGCATTGATGCGCGACATGCATGGTGGCGGCGGCCGCCGTCCGGCGAGTCTCTGGCTTCGTTGCGACGGCTGATTTTTCTTCTAGGTTTGTTCGGGCCTGTCCCGGGCAGCCCGTGAAGTTTTCGGACCGATATTCGATATCGGGCCCATTTTGGTCGATTTTGAAATTTTGAGATTTTTGGGCCCAAAATTGTTTTGGCCCAATACGATGCAATTAAAATAGCAAAATGCGATTTTAATTGTAAAATATGATTTTATAATTAAATGTGATTTTGTTGATTAAAATTTGATTTTATCGACAAAATGCGATTTTATTATAAAATACGATTTTATGATAAAATATGATTTTGCGATGAATAATTTGATTATTTAATTTATGCATATTAATTAGATTGATTGCATGATTGGGATGATCGAGAGCCATGCCCAATGTGTTAGGTGTATGCTTTAGGTTTTTATGATTTCAGTTGTTTTAATATTGTTGATTATCATTTTATAAAAGTGGGTCGTTTGTGGCCCGTTCCCACCCCTTAAAATGTATCCCTTATTTGTCATGGAAATTTATTGTAAATTACTAGACTTAGTGGGAGGACTTTCGAAGATGGTGGCCCATGACGATCAAAGATTTTGAAGACCGAAGATCTGTAAAACCGGAAGTAAATGTAATAGGATTGCATTGCATATTGCATATCACCTAGGATTGGACCCAGGTCCGTGATTGGCAATCACGGACCGCATAGCTCTCGCGATCGATCATCCCAATGTTTATATATGTGATATATAGTTAGTTGAATCCGCATGTTTTAAATTTGATTTAAAATATTTGCATGAGACCAAATATTCGAAAATAAAATCCCTCGTTTTAAATACGATTTAAAACTAATATCAAGATAAATGTTTATTCGATAAACTAAAGGGAATTTAAATTTGTTTAAATTATCCCTACCTTCCATCAACAATGGGTGTACGCCGATGCTACCCGTATACATGGCCCGGCTCATATTATTGAGGGGGTCATGTATGCCGGAAAGCTGTCCACGCCATTGACAATTGTTGTGAGTTTGGTTGGAAATCCCTTTAACATTGGCTCATATTATTGGAGACGTTAAGGGGACCGTCCTTCACGACTCAACATTGATGGGTAATCTTGACACGTGATAGTAAACGGCGTCATATTATTGGGCCCTTACTGGACGTGAGGTGAATACATGGAGGTTGCACCGGTTGCAATCGGAAACTACCTTTTGGGGGTCATGGATGGCTGATATTATTCGGGTCCATGATCGCTTGATTGGGCTCCGTGTACCCACTAAAGAAACTTGCTTTCTCGATTTCATTAGAGGGTGGTGAAATTGTTAAAATAGTGGGAGGATAATTCATAAAACTTAACGACCTTGTTTTATGTCTTAGCGATTATTTTATATATAGTTAGTGATGATTGTCTGTTTTCTTTCAGTATTACTGCTTATACAATGTCTTCATTCAAAAACCCACTCGCTGCTATACTGTATAGCAACAAGTTCACCGGTCTGAACTACCAAGACTGGCTCCGCAACCTCAACCTTGTGTTGGCTTCGGAGAAACTTCTTTATACGATAGAGAAGTTCCCTCCGAAGGAAGCCCCTACCGATATCAGCCCTGAGAAGCTGGTTACGCTTAAACAATGGTGGGACGACGAGGTTAAAGCTCGATGCTATGTGATGGCATCGATGTCCAATGAAATGCAACGACGCTTTGAGAAGACAAAATATGCTGCTGACATACTTTTTAATCTCAAAGAACTGTACGGGGAGAACTCTCGACATGAGAGGTTCACGGCTGTCAAGGAGCTTATGATGAGCCGCATGCGCGATGGGACTTCTGTCCGCGAGCATGGGTTTCGTATGATTGGACTCGTTGAAAAGCTGTCGGGCCTTGATATCACACTTCCACACGAGCTGTCGGTGGATGTACTTCTCCTCTCACTACCCGCTGCATTTGACCCCTTTGTGGTCAACTTCAACATGAACAAGCTGGCAGCCACCCTTGAAGAAGTGGTTAACATGCTTGTAGTGTTTGAAGGAACCATAAAGAAGGACAAACCCGTCCTCCTTATGGGCTCTTCTGCGAAGAAGGGGCCCAGACGCAAGGGAAAGAAGTGTTCTGCCCCTGCGAAGGAGGAAAAGCCCACCAAGAAGCCAAAGGCAAAGGCTTCCAAGCCGAAAAAGTCTGAGGATGTTTGCCTTCACTGCCACAAGCCTGGGCATTGGAGGAGGAGCTGCAAGGAGTACCTTGAGCAGTTGCGAACTGCGAAAGGTATGTTCTATATTAAAATAAATATGTCTCTTAGTTCGACTTCTTGGGTACTTGATACAGGATGTGGATCTCACATCTGCAATGATTTGCAGGTGATGACAAGTAGCCGACGTTTTAGAGAGGGTGAGACCCACTTGAGGCTTGCCAATGGAGCAAGAGTTGCTGCAGTAGCTATAGGAGATGTTTATTTATTTCTATCTTCTGATTTTAAGTTGTTATTGAGAATCGTTTTGTTTGTTCCCGAATTAATAAAGAACATTATTTCTGTTTCTATGCTTGATAGTGATGGATATTCTTGTATGTTTGCTAATTCGATTTGCAATATTTACAAGAATGAATGTTTAATTGGAATTGGGGAAAGCGAAAACGATTTGTACACCTTAAAATTAAAAGACGTTCCAACTCGCGATGTCGAAGCACATACAACAACGATTAAAAGGAAACACGATAACTTGAACCCAGCACAACTTTGGCACGCTAGGCTAGGTCATATTTCTCTAAGTAGGATGAACAAGTTAGTTAGGAGTGACATGTTTGATCTGTCAGACATTAACTCCCTACCAACTTGTGAATCTTGTCTTAAGGGAAAGATGACTAAGCAACCCTTCAAGGGCAAGGGTGAGCGTGCTCAAGGCCTATTGGATTTGATCTATACTGATGTGTGTGGTCCATTTAGTGTTGGTACTAAATATGGTCACACATACTTCATCACCTTTACCGACGATTAATCAAGGTATGGGTACTTGTACTTGATGAAGCACAAGTCTGAATCCTTTGAAAGGTTCAATGAATTCAAGGCTGAAGCAGAAAATCAATTAGGCAAAAGTATTAAAGCACTTCGATCCGATCGAGGTGGTGAATACTTGAGTGCTGAATTTCAAGACTATCTGAAAGAGAATGGATTCTCGCACAGTGGACCCCTCCGGCCACACCACAGCTCAATGGTGTAGCGGAGCGTCGTAATCGAACCCTGTTAGTTATGGTTCGATCTATGATGAGCTTCACTGAACTTCCTACCTCGTTTTGGGGCTATGCGCTCGAAACGGCGGTAATGTTGTTGAACAATGTCCACACCAAGGCAGTGGATAAGACTCCATATGAGATATGGATGGGCAAACCACCCAAGTACTCATACATGAGGATTTGGGGATGTCCTGCTTACGTGAAGCAGACGGTGGGAGATAAGCTGGATACGAGATCCATCTTATGCTACTTCATTGGGTATCCAAAGAATTCCATTGGATACTACTTCTACTATCCAAGCGAAACAAAAGTGTTTGTTTCTAGGAATGCCACCTTTATGGAAAGGGAATTTCTACTTGATAGAAAAGGCAAAATAGTAGAACTCCAAGAGGTTCGAGATCCAATCGAAGTACCAAGTGAATCTCCTGTACCTCCAGATCCAGTGCCAGAAATGGTTGCACCTAGGAGATCCGAAAGGGTTCCTAGGGCTCCTGAGAGATATGGTTTTCTCCTTGAAGATGATCAAGTTGTTGGATCTGATCCAAGAACTTTCAAGGAGGCAATTTCCGATGCAGATTCTAATTTGTGGCTTGAAGCAATGAAATCTGAGTTAGACTCGATGCATGCTAACCAAGTTTGGACTCTTGTTAATCCTACCGAAGGAATTGTTCCTATTGGGTGCAAATGAGTATACAAGAGAAAACTTGGGCCTGATGTTAAGGTAATGACCTACAAGGCACGACTGGTCGCGAAAGGTTACACTCAAAGGCAAGGTGTTGACTTTGATGAAACCTTATCGCCAGTCGCAATGTTCAAGTCAATTAGAATCTTACTTGCCATATCCGCATGGTACGACTATGAGATATGGCAAATGGATGTGAAAACTGCGTTCCTTAATGGAAACATTAAGGAAGAGATCTCTATGACGCATCCTGAGGTTTCACATCTGTTGGAAGCGAGCATAAGGTATGCAAGCTTCGGTGATCGATCTACGGTCTCAAACAAGCATCGAGGAGTTGGAACCTGAGATTCGATGAAACAATTAAGGAATTCGGTTTCATTAAGAATCCCGAGGAGCCATGTGTTTATAGGAAGGTAGTTAAAAGCGCTGTGACATTCCTCGTACTTTATGTTGATGACATTCTACTCATTGGGAATGATGTAGGAATGCTGCAGTCAACTAAAGTATGGTTGTCTAGTAGATTCTCGATGAAGGACATGGGTGAAGCATCCTATATTCTTGGAATACAGATCTATCGAGATAGATCTAAACGGATGCTCGGACTCACCCAAGCCACCTACATCGATACCATACTTAAGAGGTTCTCTATGGAAGAGTCCAAGAGAGGACACCTACCTGTGTGCCACGGGGTCACTCTATCTAAGTCTATGTGTCCGAAGACTGATGAGGAGATAGAGAGTATGACACGTGTTCCATATGCCTCGGCAATAGGTAGTATTATGTATGGAATGATCTCGACTAGACCGGATGTCGCATATGCTCTGAGTGTCACGATCCGCTACCAGGCCAACCCCGGCCAATTACATTGTAAGGCTGTGAAGGATATTCTTATGTACTTACGAAGAACTAAGAATATGTTCATGGTCTATGGGGGTGGTGAACTGAAACTGGAAGGCTATACTGATTCTAGCTTCCAGTGTGACGTGGATGATTCGAAGTCAACCTCTGGATTTGTATTCATGCTCAATGGTGGTGCTGTCTCTTGGAAGAGTTCCAAGCAAGACACCATCGCGGATTCAACCACTGAGGCTGAGTACATCGCAGCATCAGCTGCTGCTAAGGAGGCGGTTTGGATAAGGAATTTCGTCCAAGAGTTGGGCGTCATTCCTGATGGAGTTTGTCCAGTCCCGGTGTACTGCAACAACACGGGTGCCGTTGCGCAAGCAAAGGAGCCTAGGTCTCACCAAAGATCCAAACATATACTGAGGAAATATCACATAATCCGGGATATTGTGGCTAGAGGTGACATAGCAGTTGAGAGAGTCGCCTCTGCGGACAACGTTGCTGATCCACTTTTGAAGCCCTTGCCAGGACCATTGTTTGAAAAACATCGCGAAACAATGGGACTGCGTCTGATGAGTAGTTGGCTTTAGGGCAAGTGGGAGATTGTTAGAGTAGATGCCCAACTAGACAACTTGTGGCGTGTGGTTTCATAGACTCTTGTATGAAACGATCTTTATATATGATATTCGCATTTATTTATGGCATTCTTTACTTTCATTGTGTTGTATGATGATTAACAATTGCGTTGAGTAAAGACCTAGAATGCACTATAGTGTATGTTAGATGTGATAGTGGGTATGACGGCTATCATGAAACACATATAATAGTCACTGTGTATTCTGAATTAGTTCCTAGTCGATTGGGCCGTCAAAATGAGGATAAGGCCGCCCGAGCTCGAGACTAGTATCTGCGATGCGAAGTAGCATGTTTCATTGGTAGGGATCATTGTGATGTTCTGAGCATGCAGATAGATAGTGACCTGGTGATCTATCGAACTACCCTCTTACTTTCATTGTGTTGTATGATGATTAACAATTGCGTTGAGTAAAGACCTAGAATGCACTATAGTGTATGTTAGATGTGATAGTGGGTATGACGGCTATCATGAAACACATATAATAGTCACTGTGTATTCTGAATTAGTTCCTAGTCGATTGGGCCGTCAAAATGAGGATAAGGCCGCCCGAGCTCGAGACTAGTATCTGCGATGCGAAGTAGCATGTTTCATTGGTAGGGATCATTGTGATGTTCTGAGCATGCAGATAGATAGTGACCTGGTGATCTATCGAACTACCCTCCTTCGGACTTTCCAAGTGGTTACCATTTGTCGAGTGGATAAGTCCGAGGTCTTGGTTGTACTGATTAGTCCTCATGACTCGAAACGTCATTGAGACTCTACATGATAGGCGTCTCACTTTGACCCGTTTGCCGACTCACTTGGGGTCATTAGGCGGCGGGATTGGGTGAGACCCCGATGATGTAGGAGTTGATGCTTCGTTGTCGAGGATTCACCGCTCGCAGACATGCGTGGATATCCTATGCTATCTGAGGGGATAATAGTGTATAAATCTTTGGCCAGAGTACTAGAAGTGTTTAGGTAAATGGGTTTACCTAGTTACACTCGCGATTTCACTATTCGATCTCCAAGATGTATGCATAGCTATCGGATCTATAGCGACTCTCGATTTACCAATGGTCGTTGATGTGATCGGGATATATGGATTGAAAGGACCGTACTGTACGCTGACCACGACCAAATGGTTCTTGCAGGCACTATCAGTGATACATAGGGGATCATGGGGCGATGTTGCTAGACGCTCTTACCATGAACCGATGGGCATGTCCGGAATAGTGATTCCGGAGCCACAATGGTTGTGGGCCCACGGCTAGCTGTATCCCTGAACCATTGAGGGTCACACAAGTACTGGATTCGAGATTCCCGCACGGATACTAAGCTCAATGTGTTGAGCACTTGCGGAGGATTTTGGGGAGTGCGACTTCCTAAAAGTCGACAGGGGTCAAATCGTGATTTCCCGTTGTTGAGGGGCAAAACGGTCATTTTGCATTGGGGTTCTGAAAAATGGTTTTTTAGATCATAGTATTCAGTTTTGGAAACTGAGTCGATCGGTCCGATCTGATCGACGATCGGAGTTATGATGAAGTCACGGTGATAGGGATGAACCGAATGTTCATACGTTGGACCCGGGCCCGTTGGGCCGGTCCAAGTTTATCACTAGTCAATTTAATTAGACTTAAGGCTTTAATCATGACATGAGATACAAAAACCCTAACCCTAGAGCTCCTAAGTGCGCTGCCCCCTTCCTCTCCCAAAAGCCGCCGTCGCCGCCGGCCTCCACCGCCGCTAATTGATCGGACTTGCTCCGATCAGTTTTTCGAGGAGAATCCGTCCGTGATGATCTCGTCAGGCCTTCTAGTGTAGGCTGACGAAGGAGTCTCCCTTCCGGTCGTGGACCTGATTGACGAATCTACAGCCGCCTACCGTGAAGCGCCGGTCTTCTTGTAATTCCGGTTGGAGCCAGGCGCAAGTCGCCAGCAAGGTAATACCCCGAGAAACACCCTATGAATGGTTCATATTGTGTTATTATTGAATTGTATTGAACGTTTCTCGGCCTAATTTTGTTCTTCCGCTGCCTCGCCGGGAGACGGGATCCGGATCCGCCACGGTTCCCCATCATTCAATTCCCTAAGTTTATCGAATAAACTTTTAATCTTGATATCATTTTTAAATCGTATTTAATACGAGGGATTTTATTTTTGAAAATTTGGTCTAATGCAATTTTAAATCACAATTTAAAACATGCGGATTCAACATATATCAAATATATAAATAAACTTTGGGATGATCGATCGCGAGAGCTATGCGGTCCGTGGTTGCCAATCACGGACCTGGGTCCAGTCCTAGGTGAAATGCAATATGCAATGCAATCCTATTACAATTGCTTCCAGTTTTACAGATCTTCGGTCTTCAATATCTTTGATCGTCATCTCCACCGTCTTCAGGTGTCCTCCCACTAAATCTAGTAATTTACATTTAAATTTCCATGTCAAGTAAGGGATACAATTTTCAAGGGGTGGGAACGGGTCACAAACAGACCCACTTTAAATGATATCAACAAAATATTTACAACCGAAATCGCAAAACCTATAGCATACACCTAACACATTGGGCACGTATCTCGATCATCCCAAACATGCAATCAAACTAATTAATTTGCATAGATTTAAATAATCAAATTATTTACCCACAAAATCATATTTTAATTATAAAATCATATTTCATAACTAAAATCATATTTCGCAATTTTAATTGCATCATATTGGGCTTAAAACAATTTTAGGCCCAAAATCTCAAAAATATCAAAATCGACCAAAATCGGGCCAATATCGAATATTGGCCCAAACACCCCTCGGGCCGTCCGGGACATGCCCGAAAATACAAGGAGTCGAAAAACAGCATCGCAATGCCGCCTCGGGTACGCCGTCGTGCGGCCGCTACAGTGCCTTCGTTAGGCCGCTACAGTCCCTGCGTTCGGCCGCTATAGTACCCCCGTGCGGTCGCTACAGTGCCTGCGTGCGGCCGCTATAGTACCCCCGTGCGGCCGCTACAGTACCCCCGTGCGGCCGCTACAGTACCTACGACCAAAAAAAAATTTTTTTTTTTGTTTTGATTTTTTAAAAATCAAAATCTGATGCAATAAGGCACAAACATGTATTGAAGGATCCGAGCCTTGGCTATGATACCACTGTTGGCATACAATGGCGGATCCGGATCCCGTTTCCCAGGGGCACAGCGAAAATCAAAAGTTGCGCCGAGAAACGTTCAATAATATATCCCGATCAGATCAACAACCATTGGTAAATCGAGAGTCGCTAAAGATCCGATAACTATGCATACATCTTGGAGATCGAATAATGACATCGCGAGTGTAACTAGGCAAACCCATTTACCTAAACCACATCCAGTACTCTGGCCAGAGATTTATACACTATTATCCCCTCAGATAGCATAGGATATCCACGCATGAGAGCGAGCGGTGAATCCTCGACAACTAAGCATCGACTCCTACATGCATTGGGACCTCACCCAATCCCGCCGCCTAATGACTCCAAGTGAGTTGGCAAACGGGTCAAAGTGAGGCGCCTATCATGTAGAGTCTCAATGGCGTTTCGAGTAGTGAGGACTAATCAGTACAACCAAGACCTCGGACTTATCCACTCGACAAATGGTAACCACTTGGAAAGTCCGAACGAGGGTAGTTCGATAGATCACCAGGTCACTATCCATCTGCATGCTCAGAACATCACAATGTTCCCTACCATTGAAACATGGTACTTCACATCGCAGATGATAGTCTCAAGCTCGGGCGGCCTTATCCTCATTTTGACGGCCCAATTGACTAGGAACGAATTCAGAATGCACAGTGACTATTAGATGTGTTTCATGATAGCCATCATATCCACTATCACATCTAACATACACTATGGTGCATTCTAGGTCTTTATCCAACACAATTGTTAACATTATATAACATAATGAAAATAAAGAATGCCATAAATAAATGCGTATTTCATAAATAAATATTGTCATATACAAGAGTCTATAAAACCCACACGCCACAAGTTGGATAGTTGGGCATCTACTCTAACACTTTCTGGATCAAAATCACAGTAAACCCGTACTTCATCATAAAAACAGAGCATGAACTTTTCTTTTGTTTGAAACACAGCCGTAGCATATTCTCAAACCTTTAAATCCACATAAAACATGCATACATAACTGAATATATGCTTTCATGAGTGTAGTTATTCTGTAACACAATTACAGATAAAATCTGGCAAATCACGTACACACCGTTCGTCTCCTTCGAAAAGCTTTTAAAGTTTTTGCTCGGTTTTCTTCACAGAGAGAACCGTGTGCTTTTTGGAAAGTGTTTTGGTTGAAAATGATGATGCATGATGTGGCTAAAGTCCTATATATATATGATTTAAAATGCCCAAGGAAGAAACACGTTTAATCAATATGTCATAATCTTTTTAAAACTGCTACTCCATTTTAAAGTGAAATCTTATGCTATAAAGCCGAACCATTTTATTTAAAAAGAAGGATTCAATTGGCTTGTAAGGATCGACCAAACAGCTCCTGCAATTGCATTCTCAAATCTGAAATTCAACCGAAGTAAAAGTTGAATAAAGTAGCATTGCAATTTAATCTCTCAAATCTTATATCTTTCTAATTGTAGCTCAAAAAAAATCTGGGCGTTACATGTACTGTTTTTGATTTTTCAGCATGTGTATTGTTTGATACTGGAGCATCACATTCGTTTATAGCTGATGAATTTGTGGTTGAGCATGGTTTGCATACCACTTCTTTATGTGATGTTGTTTATATTGCGACTCCTGCCGGTGTGAGCAAGTTCTCCCAAGAGATTTTGTTGAATGACATACTTAGGTTTGGTGAGAATGTGTTGATAGCAAGCCTGATTTGAATAGTGATGTGGGATTTCGATTGTATAGTGGAATGGACGTGTTGTCTAGTTTTAGGGCCACTGTGGATTGTTTCCATGGGGTTGTGCGTTTTCGGCCCCAGTTTGGTGAGAAGTGGAACTTCTATGGCCAAGATTCCCAATTGAAGATTCCGTTGATCTCTGCTATGGAGATGTTTGTCCTGTTATCGTTGGACAATGTCGGGTTCATGATTTATTCTTTATACTCATCCTCGAAGTCGTATGTGGAGCTTAGTGACATCCCCTTTTCTCGTGATTTCCTTGACGTGTTTCCGAAGGAGATTTCTGGTTTTCCTGCGAGGAGGGAGATCGACTTCAGTATTGAGTTGGTACCTGGTACAGCTCCTATCTCGTGAACTCTGTAGCGTTTAGCACCAGCCGAGTTGAGAGAGCTGAGGGTACAACTAAGCGATTTTTTGGAGAAATGTTTTATTCGATCGAGCATGTCATCGTGGGGATCCCCTATCTTGTTTGTGAAGAATAAGGATGGTTGATGAGGATGTGCATCGACTTCCGGTAACTGAATAAGGCTACTGTGAAGAATAAGTACCCTTTACCGAGGATCGACGATTTATTCGATCAGCTTCAGTATTCAGCATTGTATTCTAAGATCGATCTGCGTTCAGTGTATCATCAGTTGCGGATTCGAGAGCAAGATGTTGCGAAAACTAAGCTTTGGACAAGGTATGGGCATTACGAGTTCTTGGTTATGCCTTTTTGTTTGACTAAAGCCCCTGCAGTTTTCATGGATTTAATGAATCGAATCTTTAGAGAGTTCATCGATCATTTCATGATTGTTTTAATCGATGATATTTTGATTTACTCGAAGACTCCAATGCAAGATAAAGAGCATTTGAGGTTGGTTCTCCAAACACTACGAGACTCGCAGTTGTATGCCAAGTTCTCTAAGTGCGAGTTTTGGTTGGATAGAGTAGTGTTTCTGGGTCATGTCATTTCAGCCGATGGATTGTCTGTTGATCCCAGTAAGGTAGAGGCAGTAGTAAACTGGGAAAGTCCCAAGAATGATTCGGAGATCCGTAGCTTTTTGGGATTGGCTAGCTATTACCGACGCTTTATTGAGGGGTTTTCTAGTTGTCAGGCCACGTGTGCTAATACAACAATTAGGTACAAATATGCGGAAGCATCATAAAAATATGGGCTAAAATTTTTAATAATGGGCCTGATCCAATAACATTCAAAATACATTCATAATCAAAATAGGAGTTTAACTAAAAACTCAAACAACAACAGTCAATAACATAACACACGATCCCCAACATACATAAAGGCACAGGACATCCCCTGGCTCAATATGACTATAAATACACTGTGACTCAAATCAGAAAGGGGATCGACCAGCTGAAGCTCAACTCTGTCCCCCCTGGTTACCTGAAGAACTTGCCAAGGCCAATACAAACCAAGGCAGCCCAAAACAGGGAAAATAAACGAGGTCAAACATCAGTACGAAGAGTACAATAAAAGCATCTGTTATATCAGACAATGCACTATCTCAATCATGCAATGCATGAGAAGGGCTACCAACAATCATCGGTAGGCAAACATAGCACAACGACTCAGCTGTGCAGATCTCATCAATCATCATCATCTTGTGCTCTTCATGTATGACTACTCAGCCGACCATCACAAGGCAGTGTGGTATTCAGGCACAACGACTCAGCCGGCCACCACATCAAAACAACGTTGGACCTTTCAAGCACGACAACTCAGTCGGCCGATCACAACGTGTAAAGGGATCACACCTGATGAATCTAAGAGCGGACCTACCCTTAATTCTCAAATCCAGCAAGATCTAAGAAGGAGAATTTCGCAAGAAACACAGGGTTCACAAGCAGAGGTTCAAAAGTCCATACTTAAGAAGCACAATCTGATTACAGGTCACGCTCACCCACCGTTCTCAAAGGAACCAGATCTCTTTGGTCAACCACCTACTGCTCAACCTCTGATGAAAACTACTAAATTCTCAACATTTCTTCTAATCGCCAAGCAAGATTTGTACTTCCCGCATTACAAAATCCCAAAGAAGTTTATACCAAACCTCTCTTGGAAACAAATGCCACACCAAAAACTCTACCAATCCTTGGTATGGTCTCTCAAATTAAGCATCTAATCAGGGAAAAACGATAAACTCGCAGTCCCTCGAGACCCAAAAATATCGAAAACTCTTCCAACTTCGTAACAAGAGCTTAGAGTACTTACCAGCCATTACAGACACCAGAAACTAGATAATCTCACGACAGAACTGCCACAAAATCCTCTTGCGAGTTTCCTAGAATAAGCCTTAACACAAGGACAAATGGGCTGATATAGACAATCCGACAATTATGCTTTTACTGCCCACGCTAACTGGCACTCGGAGCCAACAAGGAAACTCTACAAAACTACCAAATGCTCAAAAGCATCTTGAGATACTCACCGCTACTAGCACTACTGGATGGGCCTTCCAACAAATCATCAGTAGCGAGCTTCTCTCGCGCAGGCAGACGCTAAACTCACATCTGAAATCTTTAACTAACTCCAGCCAAAAACAATATCACGCAAACAAGCCGAACTGAGTGAAGACAGAACTCGCTAATCGCTCTCCACCTTAAAATGCACGCCAGAACTCCAAGGTAGCCACAATAACCTCCAGCGCCAAGACAAAGGTGGGTATCACATCTAGCAAGGTCTCCACTAATCGGAAAACACCTATGCCTCGTAGAATACAATGGAAGGGACTACAACCGAAACATGGAGTCAGCAGGAGCTCAACAACTCAAGGCTGATCAACAATCGAAAGCAAAGATCAACAAACAGATGTAGCCACGGTGCGTGTACAAGCGTATGAGAATCATCCACTCATCTTTACACCACACCCGATTACCAGATGCATCAAACAGCTAAACCTGCTGTTGCCCAACCCATGAACTGTGGTAGTTTACCACTCGGTGCATGGTGGCAAACAAATCCCAGCAGGGAGATGAGAGTGCGGTATCGCTGCTCGCCATCGCATCCTGATAAGGAACAAACAGCAACAACAAAGCACGGCTACAACAGCTGAACAGAACAGGATAAAACAAGACACGGTTATGCGAATTGGAGTTCAACAGCTGGATGCATGCAACTCGCAAAACATCTCAACCGCCTGAGACTACAACAATAAGGACCAACTGAGCTCAAAGCAACAATCGCACAGGGGTCAAAGGGACTCACTAAGAAAACTCAACAGCTTGTGTGACGCCCAATCCTCATGGGAATCACGGGATCAAGGAAAAGGAAATAAAAGGAAAATAGAAGGCTGAATAATAAAAAGAACAAGCTGTATTGCCTTGCTCAAAATAAATTCAAAGTACAGCAGTTGGCGCCAAGAAATTAAAATCAGATTTCATTACAATTTCGAAGTACAAAATGCGAAGTCGCGATATTACAACTACTAAACTCTATTTGAATTCATCTTTGTTGTAATGGATCTCAATCCAGATTTGACTAAGATCAAAGACAACAAAAACAGCAAAATACAAAATGAACATCGCGGAAACGCAGGCCTTCGATAAACACTAACACGTCGCTACTGGTTCAATCTCCACCTCCCACCTGCTCCGGTGCCGACTCACCTGCACCAAGAAAGCTAGTGAGCCTAGGGGCTCAGCAAGCAAAACCGAGAGTAACAAGCACAATATGCAGGTGTAAAACATAAACATCACAGTTTAAAGGAAGTCATAAAACATCATTCATCATAAACTTCTGTTCTGGAATTAAAATCAAATTCCAGTGTTATCGTTTTCATTTGACTTATGGCTCAGAAGCTCTACTTATGTCCGTGTTGCACCTGATCAAGTGACTACTGATATCAGCCTTAGCATATTATTCGTGGTTAAGGGGAAACTGACATCGAGACAGCTGCTCACCCCTCCATGGTGACCGTCTGTTATCTAGCCATAAATCCTTAAATTGAAACTTTCTTCCTTTAAACTCATACTGAACGAACTCAAATCTTAACATCGAGGTTCACTTCATTTTAAAACTCATACCTCCTTAAAAAATCATTTTCACTGAGCATCCAGCTGAGACATAGGTAATCAGTTGTTGGCAAGAAAACCAGTCGATGTGAACAGTAGATCGGTCGATGGGTATATATCGGTGGTCAACACGATTTATTGGGTCAACGGAGTAACAGCAGAACAACCAGTCGTTGGTTCAAGAACAACCAGTTGTTGGATGGGGACAATCAGCAGTTGAAAGAAAACCAGACGTTGGATGTGAATCAGTAGTGAGGTACTTAGGGGAAAGAATCAGTCGCAAGAGAAACAAGTCGCAAGCAACAGTAACCAGTCGCAAGCAACAGTAACCAGTCGCAAGCAAAACCAGTCGCAAGCAACAGTAACCAGTCGCAAGCAACAGTAACCAGCTGCTGGTTATGAAATGCGATATGAACAATAAACCAGCTGATGGTTATGAAATGCGATAACGTCACGAACAACATCCACAATCTTAGAATTCACCTATCAAACCAGACTTAGTTCTGGTTCGACTAGCATTTCCAACTTCGTGGAGTCAAATCCGGACGCAGTCATTCACCAAAGAAGAGAAGAACATCATAATTTTCATGAGTTGGAATCTGAGATGCTCAGTGTTTCAAAATCAACATCATCAACTCCGTAAAATACCATTTTAGTTCCAAACATGCACTCACTGTGAACCCAATCATTAACAATGCAGTTCAATATCAGCAAAATACGAGCAGAGGCTGATATTAAACATAACTTAGGCAAGGAATTTCGAAACGAAGAAAAAACAATACATATACTTTCATGGTGTAGAAAGAATCAGATTTACTTGCCTCAATACAGGAGAACACGAAAACACAGCAGGTCTAGCAGCAAGTCTCTCCAAGCACCAAAACGAGTTTCCTATGGTTTCTTTTATGAAAATAAATATTTTTCTTACAAACATTGAACTTATAGTCCAATGTACCATAGGCATGGGAGTCTGACTTGTAGCAGGGGAAAAACACTTGAGTAGGCATGGTATTTCACACCTACTACTCCAGAATTTATTAAAAATTCCATGTCACTATTTTAATTTGTTAAAACGATACTCTCATTCTAATAAAAGCCATCCTCCCATTCGAAATTCATTTTATTTTCAACCTTCAAATTACCCAGCTGATTCTTGGAGTAACAGTTGATCAGACCCTGCACCATGTCTCGCATCTAGAAATTAAGAAGTCAGCTTTTCAATCAAACAAAGAAGCTGAAATCTGGAATTAGAAATGAATCCTCGAATTATAAAGATGAGAAGTTGTGGTCATATGGATTTTGGGGCGCTACAACTCTACTCACCTTATAAAAATTTAGTCCTCGAAATTTACTTACCGAACAAATTTGGGTAACGACTACGCATATCAGCTTCCGCCTCCCACGTAGCTTCTCGTTCGGTTTGATTCGACCATTGAACTTTAATCATTGGGATGCTGCGGTTTCTCAGCTTTCTAACTTCCCTAAGAAGAATCTTCTCAGGTCTCTCTTAATAGCTTAAATCCGGTGCTAAATGGATTGGTTCAATACTCAATATGTGCGATGGGTGGGGAACGTATTTCCTCAATGCTGATACATGGAATACATTATGTACTGAAGATAGATGCGGTGGCAGTGCTAATAGATAGGCCAATGCTCCTACTTTGTCCAGTATCTCATAGGGACCTATATACCTGGGACTCAATTTTCCCTTCTTTCCAAAACGCATCACTCACTTCATTGGAGCCACTTTCAAAAAGACGTGATCACCAACTTTAAAACTTAGTTCCCTTCGTCTATTATCTGCATAACTCTTTTGTCGACTTTGAGCAGCTTTCATCCTTTCTTTAATTCTTCTAACAACATTCACGGTTTGCTCCACCAAATCTGGTCCTAAACCATCTCGCTCTCCTATCTCATCCCAATGAAGAGGCGTTCTACATTTACGTCCATATAGAGCTTCGTATGGTTCCATCTGAATGGAGTCTTGGAAACTGTTGTTATAAGCAAATTCCACCAAGGGCAATTTCGAATCCCAACTTCCTGAAAAGTCTATAATACAAGCTCTGAGTAAATCTTCTAAAATCTGGATCACACTTTCTGATTGTCCATCGGTTTGGGGATGAAAGGCTGTACTAAAGGTTAACTTTGTTCCCAAACCTCGATGCAGACTTCTCCAAAATGCAGACGTGAACTTGGAATCCCTATCAGATACAATCGATACAGGAACACCGTGAAGTCTGATAATCTCTTTCACATACAAATCTGCATAGCTACTCACGTCGTAGGTTGTTTTCACCGGCAGGAAATGAGCAGATTTCGTAAGCCTATCTACAATAACCCAAATAGAATTATAACCTTGGGCAGTTCTAGGCAAACCAGTCACAAAATCCATGGCAATACATTCCCACTTCCACTCCAGAATAGGCAACGGCTTCAACATCCCTGCTGGTCGCTGGTGTTCAGCTTTCACCAGTTGACA
>KV004596.1:305892-319209 GCA_001598015.1 Dorcoceras hygrometricum
GCTCAAGAACTAATACATACTGGAGCCTGAACTTGAACCACGCTTATGAACAGACAAGCGTAAACATAACTATTGAAAATTGAATCAAGTATGAAAGCATAAAACATGAATCAATTCTGGGAACATTTTCTTTAAACATACTTAAGAGCTGCTATCAAAATCACACTCGTGCTCTTCATTCATTTTCTGGAAAATTATGACAACACTTTAAACATTTGGTCCATTTCGTTTGATCAAACTCCTGATATCAGTCTTAGCACTTTGGCTCATGGTTGAAGGGGTATACAGATCCGTCGACCTGTAATCCTAATCCTTCTTGGTTAAAAGGGCACACGGTTCGTCAGCCTCGCACTCACCTTTACTTTAGGGACCCTTTTCATTGTCATAACTTAAAACATTTCATAAAACATGGTTCTGCTCTTTCTTTCTCTCGTGAAAAACTGTTTTCTTTCCTTTGTTCGAGTTACTGGTTTTTGTTTATCTAATGATGTTCTGGAACTGTAAAGGATTTCCTTGTAAAGCTTGCGAAGATGAAAAGTGAATAATTTAGCTAGTTGAATCTGTCGGATAAGTCGAAAAATTCATTTGAACTGATTCGAAATTGAAGAAAGAATCAAATTCTGAAATTTCGTTATCTGTTAAAGAAAACGAAGAATGTAACCAGCTGGAACGAACAGTACCAGTCGCAAGACTAATACCAGCTGAATGAACAGTAGTAGTATCGCAACGAATAGGAACCAGTCGCAAGACAAGAATCCAGTCGCAAGGTCTTTTAAACAAATCTAAAGTGAAACAACGTCGTTAGCGCATAACACAGTCGCTACAACCAGTCGCTACAACCAGTCGCTACTGGTTTTCAACAAAGAAGTGAAACTGCTGATTTCATACTTAGAATATTTTCGACAAGGCAATATCAGTAGTGGTATAAGAACCAGCTTTCGTTCTTAACGTGCAGATAACCATGAACTACGAAGGTTACCTTCCTCTAAAGACTTCGACATATTTTATGAAACTTCTGGAAAAGATCGAGTAAGCTACTTGTAAGATACTTCGATGAATGAATCACTGAAAACCTCAGGAATTCATTAGAAGAACATCATCCAAACATTTTTCTAAATCATCTTTGAATCAAAATACAGTAACTCAACTTCTTTCAAAAACAGAGCATGAACTTTACGGTTTTCTTGAAGAACAGCCGAGGCCATCTCCCTTTTCTTTAAAACTATACATAATCATAAAAACAAAATTGAATATATTCTTTCTATTGAGTGAGCAAGAAACAGAGTTTACTTGCCTGGTATCTTTAACACAAGAACAGCAGAAAATCCAGTATACTTGTTGCGCACCGCCTGTTTCCTTTAAAACACTTTGAAAGTATTTTGTTCGACTTCTTGAGACCGAGCACCGCTTAATATGATTTGATTTGAAAGTAATGATGCATGAAGCAGCTTAAGATCCTATTTATATGATTTACAATGACTAAGGAAAGAAAACACGTTATATCAATATGCCAACTTCTGAAAGGAGCATGCTCTGTTTTTAAAAATAAAAGATGCGAATGGAAACCGATAATTTTAGTTAAATAAAGGATCCACTTGGTTTGCAGAAGTCACTAAACATTTACTGTACTTGCATTCTAACATGGGCATATCAATCCATAACAAAATAAAGATTGATCATTGCATATACAGAAATATTCAAGAATCGAATTATAATAGCAATGTAATCCCTCAATCTCATATCTTTCTAATTGTGGACTTCTAAAAGATCTGGTCGCTACACTTAGACTCCCGTCCTTCTTCTTGACGAACAAAACAGGGGCTCCTCATGGTGACGTGCTTGGTCGAATAAAGCCCTTGTCTAGCAGCTCTTGTATTTGCTCCTTTAGTTCTTTCATCTCTGATGGAGCAAGACGATAAGGTGGTATAGAAACGGGTGCTGCTCCTGGCACTAAATCAATTGCAAATTCCAGTTCCCTATCAGGTGGCAGTCCACATATGTCTTCTGGAAAGACCTCGGGAAATTCGCTCACTACTTCAACATCTGAAAGCTGGGGCTTGTTAGAAACTGCTAAAGATGATACGCTTATCAAAAATCCTACTCCCCCTTTTCTCAAACAACTATGGGCCTTAAGAGCGGAAATAATTCGAGGGATTTTACACATATTACTAGCCTCAAACGTGAACCAGTCTCCTCTTGGAGGTTTTACCACTACGGTTCTAAGCTTGAAATCTATCACGACTCCATATTTGGTCAACCAATCCATTCCTAGAATCAGATCAAACTCAGGCATAGGTAAAACAATTAAATCAGCAGTAACTAAATTCCCTTGAAGCCTAAGTTCTAGGTTACGATACAAATCATGAGATATCAGCTCTTCCCCAGAGGGCACAGTAACGCAAAATCCCATAGTCAACTGGTCTGATTTAACAGGTAATTTCTTAGCAAAATCAGCTGCTATAAATGGATGCGTCGCACCTGAATCTATTAGAGCTAAAGAGGGAATTCCAGCAATCAAGATCTTACCCGTAGCCACTGTAGAATCTGGATTGGCTTGCTCAGTTGTCATGACGTAAGCTCTGCTGGTCACCATCTGCTTTGATTTCTGGCAGTCCTTAATAACATGCCCTGGCAATCCACATATGTAAAAAACATTCTGTCCCTTTCTACAAGGACCAAGGTGGTTCTTCTGGCACTTGGGGCACTGAGGTCTAATGCCAACTGATGAAACCGCTCTAATGGGTTGCACAAACAAAGGTGTCTGCTCCTGAGGCCTTTGTTCCTGAAACCGCTGCTGATTCTTATATGGCTTATTGGGTGGTCGCTGGTCCTTCTATTGTAAAGCCTGCCTGTTTAGTTGTCGCTCCTCCACAACTGCTTTCCAATCTTGGTCAGCTCTCAGAGCCTTGTCCACCGCTCCTCGATAATCTTTTGGTTCTACCAGTCTCACATCATGCCTGAGCGCTGGTTTCAATCCACCGACAAAATGTCGCAATTTCTCCTTAGGATCGGCTCCAATCAACCGTACAAAATAACATCCACGTTCGAACTTTCGAACATATTCCTGGACAGTCATGTCTCCTTGCTTGATCATCAAGAACTCTCTTTTCAATTCGGACCTCTTGTCCTCTGTAAAATACTGTTCGAAGAATACTCTTTTAAATTCTTCCCAGGGGAGATTCGTCACATCTACTGAAAGCTTTGCTCCTTCCCACCAGAGCATCGCATCATCCCTCAACATATAAATTGTGCATCTGGATCATTCTATGTCGGGTGTCTGGAGATACACAAATATCACTTCCATTGATTTTATCCAGCTTTCGGCGACAAACGGATCTGTTGTGCCACTAAACTCTCTCGGCTTCTGTCTTCAAAATCGTTCTTGAGGGTCATCATTGCTGAGTCCTCTACTACTGGAGGATTGACCATTGCCTCTCCCCTGCTGCTCTACCAGCAATCTTAGAAGTTGGGAAATACTAGCGTTACTATCAGGACTGGATTCATCTACTGGGATAACGAAAAGGAATAGAGGGTTGCTGCTGATTGCTTCCTGCTGGTTTCTTTGGCTGAATTGTATGAATCAGCAGGTGAGATTTGAAGAGGTATTTATAGAAGTGTTGATCAACACTTAGAAATATTTTGAACCAGCCATATCTTATCTGTAACAGATTTGAGCTTCCAGGAAGTTCCTGCTGCGTGATTTGAGCCAGAAGAATCTGTTAGGTAAATTGAGGAATTGAGGTACGAATTGAGCAGCCCTTAGCAGCTTTAGACGTGGACATGCTGTGATTAATGTTGTGAATTTTTCTGCTGTGAATTACGTGAATCAGTATGTTGAATGATTGAGTTACATTCTGTTTTACGTATTGTACATTGTATGCATTGAGCATTGATATTGATTGGCATCATGCATACATATTGAGCCTGAATTGACAGATTTGATTTGATAACCTGATTGGGTGCCACGTTGTGACTGGCCTACTGTTGAGTCGTGTCCGAAAAGTCCAACGCTATCGTCGGAGTGGTGACTACCGGATTCGAGTGTCTACCACCGAGCTGTGATGGGCTGACGGGCCCTGATGATCACGGACCGATGATTTCCACCGGCTGATTGGCTGTGCGTGGTATAGAGGCTTGGTTTGAGTTGCCAGTTGATAGACTGGTCTAGCTATCCGACTTTTTGATAGCCCTCATGCATTCATAGCATTGATTATAGCTTGTTGTATGTTTTCTGCTTTGATAGCTCTTCGTACTGAGGCTTGACCTCGTTTTTCTTTTCCTGCTTTTGTTGTTTGGGTCTGTGTTACCCATTTGCAGGAGTTTCAGGTAACCAAGCTGGACCGAGTGGAAGTTCAGTTGGTCGATCCCCGCATCCCTGAGTCCCAGTTTATTTATTATATGTATTGAACCGGGGGATGCCCCGTGTTATCATGTATTTGGGGATCTATCTTGTGAATTGATTCATGTGGTTATTTGCTGTATTGAGTTGATTTAACTTATATTTTGAATATCGAATATTTTGAACGTATGATTTGAAGTTCAGGCCTTTGTATTTCGAAAAATTTTTAAGCTTCCGTAATTATGCGCTTATTATGTGTTAATTTTTGGTAATTAGCACGGGGCCTGACACCACCTCCAACCTGCTCCGGTGCCGACTCACATGCACCAAGAAAGCTAGTGAGCCTAGGGGCTCAGCAAGAAAAACTGAGAGTAACAAGCACAATATGCAGGTGTAAAACATAAACATCATAGTTTAAAGGAAGTCATAAAACATAATTCATCATAAACTTCTGTTCTGGAATTAAAATCAAATTCCAGCGTTATCGTTTTCATTTGACTTATGGCTCAGAAGCTCTACTTATGTCCGTGTTGCACCTGATCAAGTGACTACTGATATCAGCTTTAGCATATTATTCGTGGTGAAGGGGCAACTGACATCGAGACAGCTGCTCACCCCTCCATGGTGACCGTCTGTTATCTAACCTATAAATCCTTAAATTGAAACTTTCTTCCTTTAAACTCATACTGAACGAACTCAAATCTTAACATCGAGGTTCACTTCATTTTAAAACTCATACCTCCTTAAAAAATCATTTTCACTGAGCATCCAGCTGAGACATAGGTAATCAGTTGTTGGCAAGAAAACCAGTCGATGTGAACAGTAGATCGGTCGATGGGTATATATCGGTGGTCAACACGATTTATCGGGTCAACGGAGTAACAGTAGAACAACCAGTCGTTGGTTCAAGAACAACCAGTTGTTGGATGGGGACAATCAGCAGTTGAAATAAAACCAGACGTTGGATGTGAATCAGTAGTGAGGTACTTAGGGGAAAGAATTAGTCGCAAGAGAAACCAGTCGCAAGCAACAGTAACCAGTCGCAAGCTAAACCAGTCGCAAGCAACAATAACCAGTCGCAAGCAAAACCAGTCACAAGCAACAGTAACCAGCTGGTGGTTATGAAATGCGATATGAATAGTAAACCAGCTGATGGTTATGAAATGCGATAACGTCACGAACAACATCCACAATATTAGAATTCACATATCAAAACAGACTTAGTTCTGGTTCGACTAGCATTTCCAACTTCGTGGAGTCAAATCCGGACGCTGTCATTCACCAAAGAAGAGAAGAACATCATAATTTTCATTAGTTAGAATCTGAGATGCTCAGTGTTTCAAAATCAACATCATCAACTCCGTAAAATACCGTTTTAGTTCCAAACATGCACTCACTGGGAACCCAATCATTAACCACGTAGTTCAATATCAGCAAAATATGAGCAGAGGCTGATATTAAACATAACTTAGGCAATGAATTTCAAAACGAAGTAAAACAATACATATACTTTCATGGTGTAGCAAGAATCAGATTTACTTGTCTCAATATAGGAGAACACGAAAATACAGCAGGTCTAGCAGCAAGTCTCTCCAAGCACCACAGCGAGTTTCCTATAGTTTCTTTTATGAAAATAAAGATTTTTCTTACAAACATTGAACTTATATTCCAATGTACCATAGGCATGGGAGTCTGACTTGTAGCAGGGGAAAAACACTTGAGTAGGCATGGTATTTCACACCTACTACTCCAGAATTTATTAAAAATTCTCTGTCACTATTTTAATTTGTTAAAACGATACTCTCATTTTAATAAAAACCATCCTCCCATTCGAAATTCATTTTATTTCAACCTCCAAATTACCCAGCTGATTCTTGGAGTAACAGTTGATCAGACCCTGCACCATGTCTCGCATCTAGAAATTAAGAAGTCAGCTTTTCAATCAAACAAACAAGCTGAAATCTGGAATTAGAAATGAATCCTCGAATTTTAAAGATAAGAAGTTGTGGTCCTATGGATTTTGGGGCGCTACAGCTAGAGACACAAGAGACACAGCTCAACAGCTAGAGATATAACCAGAGAGACAATCCTCAGCTGGAGAAACGAAGCCCACCGCAAACTAAACAGCTGGAGGCCCAAAGCTCTCAGGCGCACTCAACAGCTGGAAATCATGGGGCTCGTGAATCAACTCCACAGCTGGGGACACAACCAGCAGAAAGCCAATGGAGTTCAAAATACCTCAATTCTGCTGTCCGAACAAAAGGAATCAAAGAGAATACGCACAGTACTAAAGATTACAAAGAAATCAGGAGAAACTCAACTGAAACAAATGAAGGAAGAAATCCTCAAACAAAGGAGGTCACCTAGCCCAAACTGTAGTTCGAACATCGCATCATAAACAAGTAGCAGCTAACCTCTCGACAAAGGGAATCTAAACACCCCCAAAACAAACAACTTCTCTACCAGACTTGCTAACCTAACTCAACATCACTCGCGGAACGAAAACTTCTACATCGGCAGAAGTAACAAGGAAACGGCATCACACAAACAAGATGGGGCGGAAACAACCCTCGCGCACCACCAAAACAATCGAGTACAATCAAAAACTAGTGCGATGTCCACGCGTCAAACTAAACTCACACGGAGTTAACAAATAAAGAACAACTACCTGTACAACCTACTCCGGTCAAGACATCATCTCGCTCCACCAGAACTGCCAGAACTCGAAATACTCGAACTGGATCTCTTAAATTGCCTTCCTCTAGGTCTAAACCTCTTAAGACTCAAAGACTACGATGCCACTGAAGGCTGGGAGGACGACGTTCTAGATGGCACAGGATCCACACTTTGCCCTGTCGATTGCTGCACTCGAGTCTGTCCAACTACAAGGCTTTCCATCAAGTCAACCTCTCTGTTGACAACACTAACAAGAGAGTGAAAGTCTGGAGACTGACTCTCACTATATTCCAAAGGAACACTCGGTTGAGAGGCATCCTCTCTATCAGCACTAACCGGGGTCCTCAAATCAACCACCGCTTGCCTACTAGCTCTACCTATTCTCCTAAGCGGCATCTCTACAAGACACTCAAAGGTAAGCATGCAAGCAAGTAATTCAAGTAGTCAAGCACAAACCAAAGAACAACTACAGTGCCTAGACTCACATGTGATCAAAGAAATCGAGCTTATCCCAGTTTAAGCTCTAATACCAAAAATGTCAGGCCTCGTGCACAACACAGAGTTAAATCATATAAAACATAGCGGAAGCACTTTAAAAAGTGGCTAAAATTTTTCGCTTTTGGCCTGACGAAGAAAACATAATTTTAAAATACCACAATACATCGAAATATCATAGTTTAATAAAACATGCAAGGCTAAAAGCCATAATACGACATTATAGAATTTGACAAGTACCAGCCAGCTAATACAACAACCGAAAACACAAAGCACAGGACACTCCCCGGCTAATAGAACTGATACATATATGCTATACGCTAACTGGGACGCTCTACACACCACCTGGGCAACCTCCAGCTGGATCAATACCAAGACCAGCGGAATAACCTGGGAGACCTGAACAACAAGAAGACAAACAAAACAACCAGCCCCAAAGGGACATCAGGGTCAAACCCCAGTACAAAGAGCAACATAAAATAGCAATCAGATACAGCATGCAATGTATCATGTCGTGCAAATGCATGAGCTATACAAAGAACATCGGTAACAACCGGAAGGCCAAACGAATAGAAAAAAACAACTGTGACACATCACCGAGTCTCGGAAGCTACTTGATCGCACCCAGTGGAAAATAGAGTGGCTCATCGCCGCATCTGCGCGGGAGCCACCTGTCAGGCCTCGTGCTCTCAACAGATAAACGCATGCGGAAGCTATCAAAAGTGGGTAAAATTTTCGCTTTTAGGCCCGACGGTTTTAAACGTATAATTTAAAATACAACAATACTTAAAATAAGTTTCCCAAATCATAAACATTCAACAACAAAGCATACATAATCCAAACATGTATCAGACTCCCCTACGGGTACAACAACAAAGCACAGGGCATCCCCCTGGCTAACTGATACATATATATATATGCTATACGCTACTGGGACACGCTAGCCACCTTCTGGGGCACCACCAGCTGGGTTGAAACCACGACCAGCTGTAGAACCTGGGTTTACCTGAAAACAATACAACAAAGGAACAAACCAAGCCCCGGAGGGACATGGGGTCAAAGAGCAATAATACAACAGAAATAACAGCAAGGAAAAGAATGCAGGTGCTATGCATGAGATGCCAAGGAACAAAGGAAAACTCGACCCACAAGAGAGCTAAGGAACTCAAACATAGCTCCAAGAAACATCGACGACATACAGTGGCCCCGGGGTGAGTTCGCAGTGTGGTAGTGAGCCACTCGCCATGATACTACACCCACTTACCGGATGCATCAAACGACTCGACCTGCTGTTGCCTCGCCCATGAACTGTGGTAAGTAACCACTCGATGCATGGTGGCTACGATCTCAGCAGGGAGATGAGAGTGCGGTATTGCCGCTCGCCCTCACATCCTGGTAAGAAAACAATAACAATGCGACAATGGTACAAAGACTACCAAAACTGGATAGGATTACCATGCGTGTATGCAACAGGCGAGAATGCAAGCATATAAACATATGCAATGCAGCAAATACACAATAGCATACACAATTCTCAATAGAACACAACCAGCAGGCACGGCGAATCCACATACCAGTGACTACCATTCATCCAAGCCATAATCTCGCTGTAATAAAAGCTCAAATCCGTACCTTGTATTGAGCAACAATAACACTGCGAGAAATCCCGAAGACTCTGGTAAAAGCCTGCTAAACACACGGCGTACAGAACATAAATCCAACGAGTTGCTAATAAAGCTCACGGCTGGAGTTTAAATACTAAAGCCAGCTCTCAATCTACCCCATACAACTTAACAGGAAGCTAATATAAAGGCTAGGAACAAGATCTCGAAGCTAATTCAAAAGCTACCTGCAACTTTGAAACGTACGAACACGAACAGCAACTTCGTGCTTTTGCTCCAGCTAACAACAACCTCTACAAAAGGTATAGGGTGAAAGAGCTCTTCGAGAGGAGTCCAACGCTACCTCAACTGTCCAAAACAACGGCTGGAAATCTACGGGAATCTACCGGAGAAGCTCATGGTGAATAGTGACCAAGGGTTGAAGAACAGAGAACGCAGCAACTAAACCAAACGACGTCGCTTAGGATACGCGATTCTAAATACCAACTGCTGGTTATCCAGCAGCAATACACAAAACAACGAAAAGCACTTCCTCCTGCTGATACCAGCAGCAACATCGAAAACGCGGCGTTGCAACTAACTTAAACGACGTCGCTCCACTGACGTCATCATAGCTGGCAGCAGCTCTCGCTAAATATCAGCAGCAAGCTACAGTGACGTTCTAACACCAGCAGATAATCTTACGTCACTTGCACCTGAAAACGATGTCGCATCCTCTTCGCGCTACAGGAAAGTTGACCCGCGTTGACAACCAGCAGGCATACAATTAACGCGATACACCCATCGACTGACGATAGCAAAGTCTACGTCGTCCACACAACGCTCAACAGTAATGCTTACGTCGACATTTCTGTTATCAGCAGGTAATATAAACTATCGACTGGTTCCTCAAAACGACACCGCTTCGAAATTCTAAAGCGCTCTCCTGCTGAAATCCACGTAAGCACTGCTGTCGCCAGCTACCAAAACAAAGAACACAGCGCGCTAAGCTACCAGCAGCAAGGCTTACGTCAGCGCCTACGATGCCCACACAAGCATGAAGTCATCAGAGCTGCTATCAGCAGATACCTCTAAACCCAAAATTTCGAAAATTTCCAGAATTTCTCTAAGGAGGGAAATCGACCCGAAAACAAAATCAAACATACAAACAGAGATCTGAATCCCCAAAAATCATCAAAATTCGATAACTTCCACAATTAATCTCAATTACAAATCCAGGTCTCACATTTCTCCCCCACTAAAAAGGATTTCGTCCTCGAAATCACATCAATAACTCTGGAAAACAACACAACAGCAAGCTAAAAACAGAACTCGCCTAACACAAGGCCAAGAGTTCAAGATAACTGAGCAAACACATCACAACAACTAAGGAATAAAAACAGTAAAACTACAAGTTACTGGAAAATATAGCCCAACAAGTACTCAAACAGATGCGGCCACTCGCGCTGCATCTTTTCTTCCAGCTCCCAAGTATCTTCTTCCCTACCATGTTTGCTCCACTGCACCATTACTAACGGAATGATCTTATTCCTCAACTGTTTCTCTTTTCTGCCAAGGATCTGCAAAGGGTATTCCTGATAACTCAACGACTGATCTAGCTCAACCTCGTCAGTTCCAAGCACATGAGACGGATCTGGCTCATATTTCCTCAACATCGACACATGAAACACATCGTGAAGAGAGGACAACTCAGACGGCAACAACAACCGGTACGCTAGAGGGCCAATCTTCTCGACAATCTCAAACGGACCAACATAATGAGGAGCTAACTTCCCCTTGCGTCCAAAACGCATCACACTACGGAAAGGAGAAACCTTGAGAAGTACACGATCACCAATCTGAAACTCAAGAGGTCGACGCCTCTTATTCGCATAACTGGCTTGGCGATCCTGAGCAGCCTTCATCCGCTGTCTGATAAGATCCACGTGATCTTTCATCTGCTGCACAAAGTCAGGGGCAGATAGCTGCTTCTCCCCCACTTCTTCCCAACACACTGGCGATCTGCACTTGCGGCCATACAAAGCCTCGAAAGGCGCCATGCCAATCGTTACTTGGTAGCTGTTATTATATGAAAACTCAACCAAAGACAACGCGTCTTGCCAACTACCTCCGAAATCCAACACAACAGCACGCAACATATCCTCTAACGTCTGGATAGTTCGCTTAGATTGGCCATCTGTCTGGGGATGATATGCGGTACTCATAGCTAATCTAGTGCCCAAAGCTGTCTGCAAACTCTTCCAAAACCTGGAAGTAAACCTCGGATCTCGGTCAGACATGATTGAAACAGGTACACCATGCAATCTAACAACAAAATCAACGTACAGCTTCGCCATTTTCTTCAACGAGAAGGTCATACCATAGGGAATGAAGTGTGCAGACTTAGACAAACGGTCTACAACTACCCAAACAGCATCGCATCCTCGGCTAGAACGAGGCAAATGCGTTACGAAATCCATCGCAATGTGCTCCCAATTCCATTGGGGCACCTCTAAACTCTGCAACAGACCACCAGGTCTCATCCTTTCGGCCTTTACCATCTGGCAATTCAAACAACTAGCGACAAAACCAGCAACATCGCTCTTCAGGCCAGCCCACCAAAAGTGCGGCTTCAAAGCATGGTACATATTTCGTGCACCAGGATGAACACTATGTCTTCTACAGTGCGCTTCTCGAAGGATCTCCTCCTTCAAATCAATCAAATTGGGCACAACCAACCTGCCCCGAAAACGCAAACAACCATCGGACGAGACAGAATAGTCCTCAAGTTCGCCAGCCCTGACTTTCATCTTCAACTCGTGGATTGATGGATCGGTCCTCTGAGCTGCTCGAATGCTAGAAACAATATGCGGTTCCACTTGGAAAGATGAAACCATCACGCAATCCTCAGCCGGGTAGAATCTCCAACCCGTAGTGTTAAGGTGCTCTTGATCCTTAGAGATGTACAACGACGCAAGCATCTCATTAGCCTTCCTGCTCAACGCATCAGCCACTACGTTCGACTTCCCAGGCTGGTATTTAATCTCACAGTCAAAATCCTTAAGCAACTCCATCCACCTACGCTGTCTCATGTTCAAGTCAGGCTGCGAAAACAGATACTGTAAACTCTTGTGGTCGGAGTACACCACAAACTGCTCGCCATACAGGTAGTGACGCCAAATCTTTAACGCAAAGACCACCGCTGCTAACTCAAAATCATGAACTGGGTAACGAGTCTCGTGCGGTTTCAGCTGTCGGGAGGCATACGCAATGACTCTACCATTCTGCATCAACACACAACCCAATCCATTTAGCGAAGCGTCAGAACAAACAACAAAACCACCTGATCCGGACGGCAAAGCCAACACAGGCGCAGTAGTTAACTTCTCCTTGAGCAGTTGAAAAGCATTCTCACACTGCTCAGTCCAAACAAACCGCTTATCCTTCTGGGTCAATTGGGTCATCGGCTTAGCTATAGAAGAAAACCCCTCAATGAAACGACGATAATAGCCAGCCAGACCTAAGAAACTGCGAATCTCAGACACATTTCTCGGTCGCTCCCAGTTCAACACAACATACACTTTACTGGGATCCACAGAAATGCCATATGCTGAAATAACATGGCCCAGAAATACAACGCGTTGCAACCAAAACTCGCACTTGGAAAACTTCGCATACAACTGCTGCTCTCTCAACCTCTGAAGAACCATCTCCAAGTGCTCCTTGTGCTCCCTTGGAGTCTTCGAGTAAACTAAGATGTCGTCAATAAAAACAATCACAAACTGATCTATGAACTCTCGAAAAACACGGTTCATCAGATCCATGAAGACTGCAGGCGCGTTTGTCAACCCAAACGGCATCACCAAAAACTCAAAATGTCCGTACCTCGTACGAAACGCAGTCTTTGCGACATCTTGGTCCCTTAATCTAAGATGATGGTACCCGAAACGAAGATCAATCTTAGAATACACCGTAGAACCTTGCAACTGATCAAACAAATCATCAATTCTCGGCAACGGGTACTTATTCTTCACGGTGGCTTTATTCAGCTGTCGGAAATCAATGCACATCCGCATTGAGCCATCCTTCTTCTTTACAAACAAAATGGGCTCTCCCCACGGTGACATACTAGGGCGGATGAAACCCTTCTCCAGCAAATCATCTAACTGAACCTTGAGTTCTCTCAACTCCGCAGGCGCTAGACGA
>KV004596.1:321085-331467 GCA_001598015.1 Dorcoceras hygrometricum
CAAGCATATAAACATATGCAACGCAGCAAAATACACAAATAGCATACACAATTCTCAACAGAACACAACCAGCAGGCACGGCGAATCCACATACCAGCGACTACCATTCATCCAAGCCATAATCTCGCTGTAATAAAAGCTCAAATCCGTACCTTATAAAATACACAAATAGCATACACAATTCTCAACAGAACACAACCAGCAGGCACGGCTAATCCACATACCAGCGACTACCATTCATCCAAGCCATAATCTCGCTGTAATAAAAGCTCAAATCCGTACCTTATACAGAGCAACAATAACACTGCGAGAAATCCCGAAGACTCTGGTAAAAGCCTGCTGCAACTTCGAAACGTACGAACACGAACAGCAACTTCGTGCTTTTGCTCCAGCTAACAACAGCCTCTACAAAAGTTATAGGGTGAAAGAGCTCTTCGAGAGGAGTCCAACGCTACCTCAACTGTCCAAAACAACGGCCGGAATCGACGGGAATCTACCGCAGAAGCTCACGGTAAATAGTAACCAAGGGTTGAAGATTAGAGAACGAAAATCGGGAAATATTTCTCTAAGTATGGAAACTGGTAATCCACAACGAAGACCAAGTCTTGCTATATATAAAACTCTCAACTGCTGCTACCAGCAGGAGCGTATTTCCACCGACAAAACCAGCAGGAGCAATAGTCGACGCATTCCCCACAATTAACGACCCTCGACTGCCAGCAGCACAACAACAAAAGAGCTTCTAACGCTAAGCCAAAACGGCGTCGCAGCAATTAAACCAAACGACGTCGCTTAGGATACGAGATTCTAAATACCAACTGCTGGTTATCCAACAGCAATACACAAAACAACGAAAAGCACTTCCTCCTGCTGATACCAGCAGCAACATCAAAACGCGGCGTTGCAACTAACTTAAACGACGTCGCTCCACTGACGTCATCATAGCTGGCAGCAGCTCTCGCTAAATATCAGCAGCAAGCTACAGTGACGTTCTAAAACCAGCAGATACTCTTACGTCACTTGCACCTCAAAACGATGTCGCATCCTCTTCGCGCTACAGGAAGGTTGACCCGCGTTGACAACCAGCAGGCATACAATTAACGCGATACACCCATCGACTGACGATAGCAAAGTCTACGTCATCAACACAACTCTCAACAGTAATGCTTACGTCGACATATCTGTTATCAGCAGGTAATATAAACTATCGACTGGTTCCTCAAAACGACACCGCTTCGAAATTCTAAAGCGCTCTCCTGCTGAAATCCACGTAAGCACTGCTGTCGCCAGCTACCAAAACAAAGAACACAGCGCGCTAAGCTACCAACAGCAAGGCTTACGTCAGCGACTACGATGCCCACACAAGCATGACGTCATCAGAGCTGCTATCAGCAGATACCTCTAAACCCAAAATTTCGAAAATCTCCAGAATTTCTCTAAGGAGGGAAATCGACCCGAAAAAAAAATCAAACATACAAACAGAGATCTGAATCCCCAAAAATCATCAAAATTCGATAACTTCCACAATTAATCTCAATTACAAATCCAGGTCTCACACCACCCGCCAGGTCGCACGGAATTGCAAGTGGACCAACCACCCGCCAACCTCTATCCAGGTCACTGCAACAGAGGACTGGGAACAACTCAACCAACATCGTCCAGCTGCACTCAATCGTGGTTATGCAACACAGCACCGCGCAACGAGATAAAAGCTCCAACAGAGCAACATGTATAGCATGGCTGTCAAAGGAATCAAGGGCCCAATATGTTATGCAGATGCATTACAATGCAAAACATGAAATGTATGCTGGCAACGCCAATAGATACAGACAACAGCATACTATAATACTCATATATGGCCGCATAACAAGTAAACAACCATGCAAGATACAACCAGCTCAAGCTACAGCAAATATAAGAACGACAATTCAGTCAATAGACATATAGAATTCACACAGCTCTACCTCAACACAAACATCAGACGCAGCTATATAATACACACATAATACATTCCCATGCCTATCTCAAAGCCGAAATTACAAGCTCAATTCGTACCTCTACACCGCAACTACCTCAACCAGATTCCAACAAGGCACGGTACCAACAACTTGCTCAACTATACTTCCTCACGGGTTCACTGCAAAACTCCACGAAGCTGCTCAAAGGCTCAAAGCTATATAATACACACATAATACATTCCCATGCCTATCTCAAAGCCGAAATTACAAGCTCAATTCGTACCTCTACACCGCAACTACCTCAACCAGATTCCAACAAGGCACGGTACCAACAACTTGCTCAACTATACTTCCTCACGGGTTCACTGCAAAACTCCACGAAGCTGCTCAAAGGCTCAAATCTATTAAAGCATCTAGCAAATCAGTTCAACAACTGAATTTCTAAACATCACAACCTACAGCCAAGAGCTGAAACCTGGTCCTATTACTTTATAGAAACTCAACAGTAAGAGCTACGCTTAGAAATGGCAAGAAATCACTTACCCTGAAGCTCACCCAGACCTGGAGAGCTATCGAATGGAAATGCAAAGATGCACGAACCTGCTAAACAATACACACAAGATCTCAGGAATGCTAACAGGAAGTCACGGTGATTCACAGGTTGGGGAGCAAAGCTCAACCAGCAACTAACCTTCCTAATAACTCAACAGGAAGCTTAAATAGCGACTAGAGGTAAAATCTTAACGACCAATTCGAAGTTCTACCTGCCTACACGAACACACGAACGAGGAAGCAACTTCGTAATTCGCTCCATCCAACCACAGCCTCCAAAAGAGTTATCGAACGATGCACCACAGTAAGGGGAGTCCAAAACCACCACCCTTTCTTCCAACAAATCCGTCAATCGCCGGAAAATAACGGAAAACCAGAACGTTGAACAGTGCTCTAGGGTTCACGACGAAGAATGAAATCAGGGAAAAATATCGCTAAGTATGGGATTTTGTATAAAATCTAAGACCAATTCCTTCTATTTATAAACCAAATCTGCTGAAATCTGAATAAAAAGCATCGCACAACCAGATTCCACAACCGTCGAACACTTGCGCTAAACAGCGCTCAATAATCTAAACGACGTCACACAGAATAACTAGAGAAGTCTGAACGCTATTGCTAATCGCTGGAGAAATCTAGAGACCATCGCTTCAATGGATCTCACGCATCGAATATTTCGCTAACTAAATTGAAACAACGTCACTGGCCATTGAAACAGATCTCTACAACAGATCCCTGCGCTAAGGAACAAATCCACAAAACTGGATCCTCAGCGCTCACGCTAACAAACGTACAACTAGCAAAACGACAACGTATCGAGGTCTTGCCAAATAAAACCAAACGGCGACGTACTGATAAAACAGATCTCTACGCTCGCACCAGCTACTAACAACGCAAAGCAAAGTCGGTCAACGCAAAATGTTGACATCTGCTCAATAACTCTCGCCCACTAACAGATTCCTCAATTATCTGAAACTAGCACTAAACAGCGATCACCCACCAAACAACGTCGCTGAGACTGCTGACGCAACTGGACACGTCATCAGGTCTGATCGAAACTCTACGACAGATCTCTATACTACTGAATACTAATGCACCAGCAGACTCTAGCGTTAAACCCAAAACGGTGACGTATCCAAGACATCTGTAAACAAGCGCCACCCGCTGTCTCGCGCACCAGCAATCACACGCTACAGGAAAGGTTGACTCGCATTGACATCCGAACCTGGAAACGATGTCGTGTAGCTTCTCGCGCCTAGCGATACCAGATCTCTCCACGAACAGATCTCTCAAATCCCTTAGAAAGCAACACTACAAGACGATGTTTTACACCCGATTAAGAAACACGCTGCAGACCCCTGAACAGATCCTAGCGGTAACAGATTTCTCCTCTGAACGCTAGCGAGACATTTGAAATAGCCACAAACGAAGACGCATTACGGTCGTACGCTACAACATTCCAGCGCCTAGCAGCAACGGATTTCACCAGAAATATGTACAGATCACACGCGATCCCCAACACGAAAATACCAAACTTTAACGAATTATTCCAATCGTGAAATCCGACCCAAAATTACATACGAAACCTTCTAAAAGAAATCTGGAAACTCAAATTTGTCCAAGCACAAATCCTAACTCCTCACATCCGATTAATTTTCAACCAATTTACATTTAACAAATTTCGGGTCTCACAGCTTCTGTAGAGAGTAAGCTCGAGAATGATGGAGACAATGAATAGCGAAAATGACAGAGAGCTAAGATTGTGAATAACAGAGAGCTTCAAGAGTTTCTTCAGTTTAAATTCCAGCTCTATATATAGTCTTCATCCTCCAACGGTCATTAAATTTGTCAAAGGAAACAAAATCCCTTTTGAAAACCTGTTAATTGTGCGACCGTGTATCCTGCTCCACAAAATGGTAAATTGCACATCGTCAGAGCCAAAATGTCGTTTTCCATATTTGTGCAATC
Source organism: Dorcoceras hygrometricum (assembly GCA_001598015.1). Taxonomy (NCBI): domain Eukaryota; kingdom Viridiplantae; phylum Streptophyta; class Magnoliopsida; order Lamiales; family Gesneriaceae; genus Dorcoceras; species Dorcoceras hygrometricum. Next base: position 325,564 of record KV004596.1, read on the forward strand.
ACCATATAACCTCCTCTGTAAATGTGTACTATTTATCCAAAATAGTACCAAAGTTGTCTCCTTAATTCCATGCAATTGTACGATTCAATCTTCACCATTGATTCTTTCCATTTTGAATATGTAATGGCGTTTGAATGGATTTGTCGCTTCCGCCTGAATTCTCTTTATTGTTAATACAGCTTTTCCTTTCTTCAAGAAGATGAATAGTTCATCGCTGATATAATCATAAACAAACTTCTGAATTTTAGAGCTAAGCCAAACGCTGTCGTATCAACTAATTCAATCGACGTAGTTTCGTTGATCGTTAAAAACCACGCTAAAACTTGAATAGTTGCGCCTGATATGAAATCAACAACTGAATCCCCAACGGCTGAATACACTTCTTAAAGAAATACCCAACGTCTGAATATGCTCGCTACTGAAGTAGAATTCAACTGCTGATCTCAAAAAAACAAACGACGGATTTTACCAACTGCTGATTAGATATCCAAAGCCTGAATAGATACACAACGTCTAAAATAACTTTCTTTTTCCAAATAGAGAATATGACATAACGGATGATTGCAACGACTAAGTGTTCCAATAACAATCACGACTGAATCAAAAGCACTGTAGCCAACTACTGAAAATACTTACTTCTGAAATATATACCCAATTACTGAAATACACTCGCTACTGACGCGAATATCCAACTGCTGAAATATGTTGACTACTGATGTGAATATCCAACTGCTGAAATATGTTGACTACTGAAGTGAATATCCAACTGCTGAATTAATATACTAAAGTCTGATTGCGTAACCCAACATCTGAATTGCTCTCACGACTGACATAAAAACCCGATACCAGAATCTGATAGCTGTATATCTTCAACCTCTGAAATAGTAACCCATAAACTGAGTGCTTCAACTCAACTGCTGAAATATACCTGAATACCAAGATCTGATATCTAACAACTGAAATATTCAAACCCAATATCTGACTGGTTAATTCAACATCTGAATATATTTTTAACTCAACGTCTGAACTAATATCGAATACCCAAGTCTGAGATAACATGACGTCTGAATATACTTTGCTGTTAATTTCAACGGCTGATTCTCCAAAAGTAGCTTCGTATCAGCACTTGTCTTATTTTGTTATCACCAAAACTAATAAATTTTATCTTAACAAAAAGCAGCAAAATAGTGGTTTATAGTTGAGAGACCATATCACAGTAGTAGTAATAAGTGAGATAGTAAACCAGTTGTAGTGATAAGAGGTATAACAAACCAGCTGGAAGATCAGTTATGTAAACCAGATCGAAGCAGAATGATTCCACAAGTGTTATAGAACTGAAGATATGAGTATACAATATTGTTATTTAAATCAGTACAGAACAATGACATGAGCAGAATACTTCAAAGCAGACTAGATATAATCAAGCTCAGAACCTGATCAAGAAAGAGGTATAACAAACCAGCTGGAAGATCAGTTATGTAAACCAGATCGAAGCAGAATGATTCCACAAGTGTTATAGAACTGAAGATATGAGTATACAATATTGTTATTTAAATCAGTACAGAACAATGACATGAGCAGAATACTTCAAAGCAGACTAGATATAATCAAGCTCAGAACCTGATCAAGAAAAATAGCTCAATGTTCATAAACCAGATCGGGAAACCAACTGAGTCAAGGGACAACGTAGCAAATTAAATTTCGGAAAGTTTGAAGCTACGAACAAGTTTGATATGAGACATTTGACATCTCTGCAGTATGTGTAGTCGTTAGAAATACTTTGAGCTAATATCAGATAAGAAGAGATACGATTCAACTGAAGATGGCGCAGAGTTGCTAAAAAAGGCAATGCTTTTAATGAAGATGTACTTTCATCGTACATACATTTAAGACGTCGCAAAAACATCAATTTGGATACACTAAATATGTATACTGACGACATTTATTACCGTTGTATCCAAAGGGTATAAATAGAAGAGAAGAGCAGCTGTGAAGGGTGACGAAACATACTGAAACGAGACACAATATCACAAGTGTTGAACTTACAAGCTAATAAGCCCTCATAAGCAAAAGCATAGTCATCTTGAACCAGCTCACAGCAAGTGACACACGCATAGATTGATTATTCATTTCCTGTGACACACTATCTTCTATAAACACACTCTGTAGTGTTGAGTTACCATTGTGAATCATAAACAGAGAGTGTAGAGTGCTATATTAGCATAGTGATGAATTCTTTGTAGTGCGAACCAGATCGCGAGTCTGGATTCGTTGGTTGATTGCTAGGAGTTCTTGTAGCTGCTAGTTGTAGGATCAGGTTTGTACAAGTGGTTGCATAAATCAAATCCTCTAGTGCAAATCCTTCCCATTGAGGAATAAGGGGAGACGTAGGAGAATTTGCTCCGAAATTCCAGAAACAAACCTCTCGTCTCTACATCATTTACATTTACGCATTTGTTTAACTTGTTCAATGTTGGATCGTGGTGTTTCTGCATAAAAAATTATTTTATTACACGAGACAACAATAGCCACTGAGAACCCTCTAAGCTGGTAACTAGGTTTGAGGTTTTCGTCGAGCAATAAAATCTTTTGAAACAATTTTTTAAAACAAAAATTAGCAAAGGAGTTCATTCATCCCCCCTCTGAACTCCCGAGATTGTTTTTTGATCCTAACATGATCTCCTTAAACTGGTCGGTTCGTGAGCGGTTCTAGCTGGAGTAAACCTGAGCGCGGTTCAACTTTAAAAATAAAAATAATATTTTTCTTTAATGATTACCGTAAGCACGATGTTAGCACTTTTTTAGCACACTTAATAACTGACACCTTTTTAAGCACATTAAATACCGAAGGCCACCATGTGCAGTCCAGGGTGAATGATTATTGTGGGTGTGCTATAGACAACGCCGCTCTGTTTATTTACTCTCAAAGGCCTTGGTTGTGCACTCTCTAAACAACAAATAAAACAAAATATTTTCTCCAGAGTAAGATTTTCCATCGTGCTCGTGGGATATTCAGGCTGGAGCTATTCCCTGTAAACCCTCTTCTCAGCTAAGGCAAGTAAACTCCGTTTCTTGATGCTTCTGTGAAAGCATATTATTGTTCGCTTTCTTTGCGTGATGTTTACTTTCTGTTGCATCTGTTTTGGAGTTTTGAGTAATGTTTAAGGTTTTCAAACTATTTTAGGATCTGTACACTTTTGGCTGTTTTGAAAAAATGGTTTTAAAGTTTCTCAAATGTTTTACAGTGGAATCCCTGCAATAGTTGAAGTTGTTGTCCTGTTCTTTTGAAATGCTTGGGTTGGACGTACGTTGTTTATGAATAGGGTTCTCTGTGCTGAGATTAGGTTGGGATGAATGGTTAGGGATGAAGTTCTATGCTGACAGGAAAAGTTGGTTTTTGTCAGGCCCCGTACTAATTACTCAAGATAATAGCACAATTAAGCACATAATAACGGAAGCGTAAAAATCGGGCTTAAAAATTTTCGAAATATAATTGGGCCTGAACTTAAAACATCATTCAAAATATTCATAATCAAAATACGAATTGACTCAAACTCACATAAAACAGGTAACACAATTATAAATTCAAATACAGATCCCCAAAAATACATAAGACACGGGGCATCCCCCGTGTTCGATACATAAATAAAATAACTGGGACTCATGGAAATGGGATCGACCAGCTGAACCTCCACTCTGTCCAGCTTGGTTACCTGAAGATCCTGCAAGTGGGTAACACAGACCCAAACAACACAAAGCAGGAAAACAAATACGAGATCAAGCCTCAGTACGAAGAGCTATCAAACAGCTAATCATACAACATGCTATAATCAATGCTATGAAATGCATGAGGGCTATCAAAGATCGGATAGCTAGACCAGTGTATCAACTAGAAAATCAATCATTCGAGCCTCTATACCACGCACAGCAAGTCAGCCGGTGGAAATCATCGGTCCGTGATCTTAAGGACCCGTCAGCACATCACAGCTCGATGGTCTTCAGACACGACAAGTCAGTCGGTCACCACTCCGATGATAGCGTTGGACTTTTCAGGCACAACAAGTCAGTCGGCCAGTCCCAACGTGGCTCTCAATCAGGTCATAAATTAATCTGTCAGGCTCAATATGTATGCATGAATGCCAATTCAATAATCAATGCACAATGCATACAATTCATTGCGTGAAACAGCATATATAATTCAAAAAATTCAACAGACTGCCAGTTAAATTCACATAAGCAGATCAGCAAATTCATAACATCGATCACAGTCATGTCCACGCTCAAAGCTGTTGAATCTGCTCAATTCGTACCTTCAATCCTCAAAATTCTACCTCACAGATTCCTCAATTGCACGACAGGACTTCCTGGAAGCTGGAATCTGTTTCAAAGCCTCGAAAATCAACTTAACTGAAGCATAAATCAGAACCTGTACACTCTAATACCTACGGCCAGAACTATACTCAAGTTCTAAACAATTCTACGCGGGTATTAGCTACTAGACAAAGCTCAATTCAACGAGAAATGCTCACCCCGAAGCTTAAACTAGCAGGAGAACACACGAGACAGACTTCTCCAAAAAGCTTAGAACACCAGTAGCTTCAAGCTTCCACTCCAACGCTAATTCAGGGCTTCAAATGGGTAGCAATCGAAATAGAAACTCACAACGAATCCAGCGCCACCAAAATCACTCAACTCATCGGCGAAGAACGGCGGCAATCGACGGAAATAGGTAACGGTGAACAGTAGCTATCGAGGGTTTGGGAAAAGAGATAAGAAATATCGGGTCCAGAATATTTCTAAGTGTCGATCAACACTTCTATATATATATATTCCTCAAATCCAACAGCTGCTGATCACAAAATATCCAGTCGACGTGAACAGTAGATACCATCTTTTTCCTTCGATAAAACCAGCAGCAACCACCAGCTGGTGTATTCTCAAAAGAACATCAAAACGACACCGTTTCAACTAACTCAAACGACATCGCAGAGCTTCACCAGATGACAACATATATCTCTTGCGAAACAACCAAAAGCTGGTAACAGATCTCTTCAAAAACCCATCAGCGACTGATCTCGCGAAATTACACAAACCGACGACGCGTGAACTAATATAAACGACGCTGCAACGGTGACATAAGCATTGCTGCCAACAGCTGGTCACCCTGCCGCAACGCATTCCTCACAACAACTCTCTCGCGACAGGTACCAGACGCAACACTCAAAACGCAGCGTTTCAACTTATCAAAACGACGTCGCACAGCATACGTCATCCTATCTGTCGACAGATATCTCGCGACTGGTTCCTCAAACCATCGACTGGTCGCTCCTTCTAAAGATACTACTGCCAGCAGATAACAACGCGTCACGCTTACGTCATCTCTACTGATTCAAAAATCCACCAGCTGAGAGCTACAGTACCGTTGACCCTCGCTGACTTCCGCTACAGGAACTTGCTGCTGACAGACTTTACCAAAATTCACTACGTCTGCTTCTAACACTAGCGCTACATCTGATTTATAATACTTAGAGAATTTCGACAACGCAAAACTCTCCAAAATTACGTGGCTAATCCCAAATCAACAAAATTAACCACTAATCCAAATCTGATTCCTCACATTCTCCCCACCTTTAAGAGATTTCGTCCTCGAAATCAAGGCAAACTCAGGGAAAATCAATCAAAAAATCAGAATACGAAACAGAAATTCATCTAATTTAAACCCAAGTGTTCAAGATAATTGGGCAATCAACAAACAACAACTAGGGAAGAACATAACCAGAAACCGAAATCTAATACAATATCTACTCGAATAGATGGCCACTCACGCTGCATCTTCTCTTCCGGTTCCCAAGTTGCCTCTTCTCTACCATGCTTGCTCCATTGGACCATCACCAACGGAACTAC
>KV004596.1:332730-385366 GCA_001598015.1 Dorcoceras hygrometricum
CCTCAGCTGCCTCTACTTCCTATCCAAAATCTGAACTGGATATTCAACATAACTCAAGGCAGAATCCATCTCAACTTCATCGGTTCTTAAAACATGGGACGGATCTGGCTCATATTTTCTCAACATTGACACATGAAAGACATCATGCATCGCTCAGAATCCATCTCAACTTCATCGGTCTTAAAACATGGGACGATCTGGCTCATATTTTCTCAACATTGACACATGAAAGACATCATGCATCGCTGCCAATTCATCAGGCAGTCTCAATCGATAAGCCAAATGTCCAATCCGCTCGATAATCTCAAAGAGACCAACGAATCTAGGAGCTAATTTGCCTTTAAATCTAAAGCGCATCATGCTCTTGAAAGGAGAAACTTTGAGGAATTCTCGATCGCCAACCTCAAGTTCTAACGGTCGACGCCTTCGGTTAGCATAGCTAGTGAATCTATCTTGTGCAGCCTTCATTCTACTTCGAATCAAATCAATATGATCTTTCATATGCTGCACAAACTCAGGGGTAGAAAGCTGTCTCTCACCAACTTCTTCCCAACAAATCGGAGATCTGCATTTTCGACCATACAAAGCTTTAAATGGAGCCATTCCGATAGTCACCTGGTAGCCGTTGTTATATGAAAACTCAACCAAGGATAGCGAATCCTGCCAACCACCACTGAAATCCATCACTACTGCACGCAGCATATCCTCTAAAGTCTGAATAGTCCGCTCAGACTGACCATCTGTCTTTGGGTGATAGGCTGTACTCATAGCCAATCTCGAACCCATCGCTGCTTGCAGGTTCTTCCAAAATCGAGAAGTGATTCTTGGATCTCTACCGGATACTATCGAAACAGGAACTCCATGCAATCTAACCACATGGTCGATATACAGCTTCGCCATTTTGTTCATGGAACACCTCACATCATAGGGAATGAAATGGTCTGACTTCGAAAGTCTGTCAATCACCACCCAAATCGCATCGCATCCCCTACTCGACCGAGGTAAATGAGTCACAAAATCAATGGCGATGTGCTCCCAATTCCATTGGGGCACCTCCAAACTCTGTAGTAGACCACCAGGTCTCATTCTCTCGGCCTTGACCTGTTGGCAATTCAAACATCTAGCAACAAAACCAAAAATGTCGCTCTTCATGCCTTCCCACCAGTAGTGAGACTTCAAGGCATGGTACATCTTTCTCTCGCCCGGATGCACACTGTACTGACTATAATGCGCTTCATTCATGATGGCCTCTTTCAAATCGATCAAGTTCGGAACCACCAATCTTCTTCGAAATCTCAGACATCCATCCGAAGAAACAGAGAAATCATCAGACTGACCACTTTGGTCTTTAATCTTCAACTCATGAACATATGGATCAGTCCTCTGCGCCTCCCTAATGTCACTCACAATATGAGGTTCTACTTGAATTGAAGAAACCATAAAGTACTGATCACCCGACTGGAAACGCCAACCAAAAGTACTCAACTGCTCATAGACTTTACAGACAGTCAACGACAAAAGCATCGCAGGCTAGGTCTTCCTACTCAATGCGTCGGCAACCGAGTTCATCCGCCCAGGATGATACTTAATTTCACAGTTAAAGTCCTTGAGCAATTCAATCCATCGTCGTTGCCTCATATTCAAATCAGACTGCGTGAAGATATACTTCAGGCTCTTGTGGTCGGTGTACACCACAAATTGCAACCGAGTTCATCCGCCCAGGATGATACTTAATTTCACAGTTAAAGTCCTTGAGCAATTCAATCCATCGTCGTTGCCTCATATTCAAATCAGACTGCGTGAAGATATACTTCAGGCTCTTGTGGTCGGTGTACACCATAAATTCTTCACCATATAGATAATGTCGCCAAATCTTCAAGGCAAACACTATCGCAACCAACTCCAAATCATGAACAGGGTATCTCGTCTCGTGAGGCTTCAACTGTTGAGACTCATAGGCAATCACGTACCCGTTCTGCATCAGGACACATTAATAGCTAGCCAATCCCAAGAAAATGCGAATCTTTGAAACGTTCCGAGGTCTCTCCCAGTTAAGAACTGCTTCGACTTTACTCGGATCTACCGAAATCCCTTGCGCCGAAATCACATGACCCAAAAAGATAATCCGATCAAGCCAAAATTCACACTTGCTGAACTTGGCGTACAATTGCGAGTCCCTCAACCTCTGCAACACCAATCTGAGAGGCTCCTTATGCTCTCTCATGCTCCTCGAATACACTAGGATGTCATCTATGAAGACGATCACGAACCGATCGATATACTCACTGAAGACGCGATTCATCAAATCCATGAACACGGCTGGGGCATTAGTCAACCCAAACGGCATGACAAGAAACCCATAATACCCATATCGAGTCCGAAAAGCTGTCTTCGCCACATCTGCGTCCCTGATTCGCAAGTAGTGATAACCATAGCGCAAATCAATCTTCGAGTAAACGATCGATCCCTGCAACTGATCGAACAAGTCATCAATCATCGGCAAAAGATATTTGTTCTTCACCGTCGCTTTATTCAACTGTCGTAAGTCCACACACATCGTCATAGACCCATCCTTCTTCTTCACAAAAAGAATCGGAGCCCCCCAAGGCGACATACTCGGTCTAATGAAGCCCTTCTCCAAGAGATCTCTCAATTGATCCTTCAGCTCTTTCAATTCTGCACGCGCCAACCGATATGGAGCTCTAGAGATCGGGGCAGTATCGGGCACCAACTCAATGCTGAAGTCGATCTCACGTCTAGGAGGGAATCCAGGAATCTCATCCGGGAATACGTCGGGAAACTCTCGAACGATTGGAATATCGCTCAACTCCAATCACGGCTCTTGGGAACTGTCAAGTGAATAAATCATAAATCCCGTGTTATTTAGCGATAGCAGGCTAAACATCTTCATGGCGGACACCAGTGGAATCTTCGAGCGAGAATCAGCACCGTAGAACTCCCACTTCTCACCAAATTCAAGGCGAAATCTCACCACACCATGAAAACAATCGACCGTAGCCTTATAGCTAGACAACACATCCATCCCCAAGATGCATTCAAAATCTTTCATTCCCAAAACAATCAGATTGGACACCAAAACGTGCTCATAAAATCGAAGCACACAATCCAACACCACTTCACGAGACCACAGATTCACACCATCAGGAGTAGACACAGAAACAACATCACACAATGGGGAAGAACTCAACCCATTCTCACACACAAACAACTCAGAAATAAAAGAGTGTGATGCACCAGTGTCAAATAGAACTCTCGCAGGATAATCAAAATAAAGCATGTACCTGTGATCATCATACCAGGCGCCTCCTCAGCCTGCTCTCTAGTCAACGCATTAGCCTGAGCCTGCTGCAGAATCTAGAACGGAGGTCTCAAAGGTGCTCCAAATCTAGAAGGCTCACGGGGTTGGAATCCAGATCGCTGGGTAGGGGCAGGAAACTGCGGTCTCTGAGATGAACCACCAGCTGATCCCTGCTGTGAAGGAAACCAAGACTAACCCCTCAACAGAGTACACACTCTCTGGAAGTGTCCTGGCTGTCCACAGTTACGGCAGGACCCCTGAACTCCACGACACTGCGAAGTCGGATGCCTTCCTCCACACTGTCCACATGACATGCCACTAGAACCGCTGCCAGAACCAGAGGAACTCGTATCCGCCTTCTTCTTGAACTGTTTCCCTAGAGGTTGAAATCTCTGGCGGTTCGATTGCTGCTGCTGCTACGACCCCTGAGGATAATAGAAAGATTGCGACGCATCCTGAACAGGCTGATAGGTGCATCCAGTAGTTGGCTGAATCGGAGCCTCAACTTCCATCAAACTCTCCTCAATATCCACTGCTCGGTTCACCGCATGAATATAGGTCGTAGGCGAACCAGACAAAACCATCCGGTACAAATCAGGCCTCAAGCATTTCTAAAACTTGTTCCTCTCGTCCTCTCTTGGTTGGCAACGTGTGGTACATAGACCAAAAGCGCAGAAAACTGTCGAGCATACTCATCCACTCGCATGCTGCCCTACCTCAGATTATCGAACTCCCGCTCCCGACTATTATAGAAAGACTCCGGGGTATACTACTGTCGAAAGGCCTCGCAGAAGCTCTCCCAAGTGATCACAGCCCCACTATCACGAACGATAGGAGAAGTACCTCTCCACCAGCGATGTGCATTGTCTCTCAGCTGCAACACCGCCATCTTCAGTCTCTTCTCGGGATCGTACTCCAGAGTATCGAACAACTCCTCCATCTGAGCTAACCAAGCCTCAGCCATCGCACCACCCTCTGCTGCAGAAAACATCGGAGGGTTCGTCCGCTGAAACCTAGCTAAGACCAACTCCATCCCGCCTATCTGTCTAGTAACATCCTCGACCTGATGAACATCATCATCACTACCTGCCCTACACTCCTCCTCAGTACGTCTAGTCGTCCTACCTCTTCCTCTTCTCGGCGGCATCTAAACAAGTCTAGAGGTAAGATCTCACAGCAGATAGCACCACCCTCTGCTGCAGAAAACATCGGAGGGTTCGTCCGCTGAAACCTAGCTAAGACCAACTCCATCCCGCCTATCTGTCTAGTAACATCCTCGACCTGATGAACATCATCATCACTACCTGCCCTACACTCCTCCTCAGTACGTCTAGTCGTCCTACCTCTTCCTCTTCTCGGAGGCATCTAAATCTTCAAACACGACAAGTCAGTCGATCACCACTCCGATGATAGCGTTGGACTTTTCAGGCACAACAAGTCAGTCGTCCAGTCCCAACGTGGCTCTCAATCAGGTCATAAATCAATCTGTCAGGCTCAATATGTATGCATGAATGCCAATTATCTTCAGGGCCCGTCAGCCCATCACAGCTCGGTGGTCTTCAGACACGACAAGTCAGTCGATCACCACTCCGATGATAGCGTTGGACTTTTCAGGCACAACAAGTCAGTCGTCCAGTCCCAACGTGGCTCTCAATCAGGTCATAAATCAATCTGTCAGGCTCAATATGTATGCATGAATGCCAATTCAATAATCAATGCACAATGCATACAATTCATTGCGTGAAACAGCATATATAATTCAAAGAATTCAACAGACTGCCGCGTAAATTCACATAAGAAGATCAGCAAGATCATAACATCGATCACAGTCATGTCCACGCTCAAAGCTGTTGAATCTGCTCAATTCGTACCTTCAATCCTCAAAATTCTACCTCACAGATTCCTCAATTGCACGGAAGGACTTCCTGGAAGCTGGAATCTATTTCAAAGCCTCGAAAATCAGCTTAACTCAAGCATAAATCAGAACCTGTACACTCTAATACCTACGGCCAGAACTATACTCAAGTTCTAAACAATTCTACGTAGGTATTCGCTACTAGACAAAGCTCAATTCAACGAGAAATGCTCACCCAAAGCTTAAACCAGCAGGATAACACATGAGACAGACTTCTCCAAAAAGCTTCGAACACCAGTAGCTTCACGCTTCCACTCCAACGCTAATTCAGGGCTTCAAATGGGTAGCAATCGAAAGAGCAACTCACAACGAATCCAGCGCCACCAAAATCACTCAAATCATCGGCGGAGAACGGCGGCAATCGGCGGAAATAGGTCACGATGAACAGTAGCTATCGAGGATTTGGGAAAAGAGATAAGAAATATCGGGTCCAGAATATTTCTAAGTGTCGATCAACACTTCTATATATATATATATATATATATATATATATATATACCTCAAATCCAGCAGCTGCTGATCACAAAATATCCAGTTGATGTGAACAGTAGATATCTTACAGAAGATACCATCTTTTTCCTTCGATAAAACCAGCAGCAACCACCAGCTGGTGTATTCTCAAAAGAACATCAAAACGACACCGTTTCAACTAACTAAAACGACGTCACAGAGCTTCACCAGCTGACAACAGATATCTCTTGCAAAACAACCATAAGCTGGTAACAGATCTCTTCAAAAACCCATTAGCGACTGATCTCGCGAAATTACACAAAACGACGACGCCTCAACTAATCTAAACGACGCCGCAACGGTGACGTAAGCATTGCTGCCAAAAGCTGGTAACCCAGCCGCAACACATTCCTCACAACAACTCTCTCGCGACTGGTACCAGACGCAACACTCAAAGCACAGCGTTTCAACTTATCAAAACGACGTTGCACAGCATACGTCATCCTATCTGTCGACAGATATCTCGCGACTGGTTCCTCAAACCATCAACTGGTCGCTCCTTCTAACGCAAATACTGCCAGCAGATAACAACACGTCACGCTTACGTCATCTCTACTGATTCAAAAATCCACCAGCTGAGAGCTACAATACCGTTGACCCTCGTTGAATTCCGCTACAGGAACTTGCCGCTGACAGACTTTACCAAAATTCTCAACGTCTGCTTCTAATACTAGGTCTACATCTGATTTCTAATACTTAGAGAATTTCGACAACGCAAAATCCTCAAAATTCACGTGGCTAATCCCAAATCAACAAAATTAACCACTAATCCAAATCTGATTCCTCACAGTTTGGTTAGAGTTCTGTTCTGGTAGCTGATAAGCTTAGCTAAATTGTTTGGACTTCTCCAAGCTGTTTCAGTACTCATGCTGGATAGCAAAGGATGAGGTCTTGAGCTGATAGACAAGCTGTTCTAACTAGAACGCTGATCTATTCTGATAAGCTTAACTAATCGGTTCGAACTCTCCAAGCTGTTTCCTGGATAGCTAAGGATGAGATTCTGAGCAGATAGGCAAAGCTGATTAGTTAGAACTCTATTCTGGCCTGATAAGCTTAGCTGGTCTAGTCCGACTTCTCCGAGCTGGTTTCCTTATTCAGACCGCTTCCAAGATGGTTCCTTTGTTCAGACCGCCTCCGAGCTGGTTTCATTGTCCAACCCCCTCAAGATCTGGTTTCCTTATCCGATCAGCTCGTTATCTGTTTTTCCCTTCCGAGCTGATCTAGAATCGCAATCTGGTCTAACATTCCCCAAGCTGAGTTGACCAACCAACCTAAGCTATTTCCTTCACCCTGAGCTGTTTTATACCCGTAAGCTATTTTCTTCACCGTGAGTTTTTTGATACTCATACGCTATTTTTTTCCGTGAGCTTTTTCACACCCGTAAACTATTTTGCTCACTCTATGATGTTTTTACATCTGTGATCTGTTTTCTATCTTGAGCTGATTTCAGGATTTCTTCAGTTGTGTTACGATGTGCGCCCAACAATCTTCTTAAATGATAAAAGAGTTTTATTAAACAACGAACCGCTTGTGTGCAATTTTTAGCTATGTTTTACAGTTCTGTGGCAAGGTTACAGAGGAGAAAAAGGAGAAATTTCCCTGCCATAGTACGTAAGGTTAAAGAAAATGATTTCAAAATTTTTTACTTGTGGCAAGGATAACAGATGGTCAGCATATGAAGGGTGAGGACGTTGGTTGACGAACCAGTGTGGCCCTTCATCAGGAAGGAACAGGATTACGGGTTGGCGAGCCTGTATACCCCTTCACACAGTACAGTTTGGGATATTTTTCCTCATAGGACTGATATCAGATAAGCTTGATCAAGAGACCAGACCTAAGGAGAGCTTCTGTGCCACATATCATACAGAAATGTTAATTGGGTTATCTTATAGCCGCAGATAATGACAGTTTACATTATATTTTTACTTCCTTTATGTAATCTGTTAAGTTTGTGTGAAGCTTTGTTATTACCAGATTTACCTGCTGAGCCACTAGGCTCACTAGCTTTTATGGTTGCAGGTGAGGAGTATTGAAAGCTGGATGGTGCGAGCTGGGAACAGCTAGGGGAGGTGATTTTATCAAAGACCAACGATTCCGTGCCGTCACAGGTCGAATCGTTTTGCATACATAGTTGTAACAGACCATTTCAGCTCTTGATGTTTCTAAACTGATTTTTGAACAATATGTAATATATATTTTCTATGTTAGTAATCGTATTTTGATCTGTTTTGTTCTAAGTTGATATAACATGTGGAATTGCTCTACGATCTTCCTGTCCAGCTCGCATGTGATCTGGTTTTATTGACCAGCCCGTTTGCGATCTGATTTCATTGATCAGTCGGCTCACGATCCGATTTGTGTTCTGAACCAGCATGCTCGTGCGCTGCTTCACTCCAAGTTTATCCTGCTTTGATCGTGTAACGCCCCAAAAATCCATAGGACCACATATTTGAGCATTTTCAATTTTAAGGGTCTATTTGATATTGCAGTTTCAGCCTTAAGTTTATTTTAATTGTTTTAAAGAGTTGATTTTCAGTTGTTGTTTTGAGGCATGACGCGGACGGTTTCCAGGAAGCTGTCGTCCGAGCACAAACACGAGCATATTTCAGCTTTTGGTTTGAAATGCCATCTACTGGACAAAAAATAGTTCCTTTTAAAAAGTTTTGGTAAAGTTTTCAAATGCAAAATAGTGGTAAGGAGTATTTGACAAATTCCTTTGAAAAGGACACGGGTTGGTAGAATTCCATGCCTACTCGAGTGTTAATACCTACTACAAATCATATCTCGTATATGATTGTTTTTGTAACAAACAAAGTTTCATTGTTGTCCAGAAATTTCCCTCTTTTTCTCTAAAAACTTCAAGGTGCTCGTGGTGGTGCTTGTGGAGAACTCCTGCTGAGACCGGCTGCTCTTGTGTTTCGCAGTAAAGGAAAGTAAAGGCTGATTCTTTCTACGCCATTTTAAAGCATATATATATTGTTCCAGTGCATGATTGTTGCCTGTTTATGTTAGCGATAAGTTATGTTCATGTTTAAGCATGTTTAAGGAACTTAAATAATGACGGGTTCAAAGTTATGTTTCTGTTTCAAAGCTTTTACAGAGTGCTTCGATAAAGAAGATGATGTTGTTTTAAAATAAAATGCCGAGCAGTCGGTTTAAGTGATTCCATGTTCAGGAAAGTTCTTCTGGTGAATTTCATCTCTAAAGCAGTAGTCTTCGCTTCAGCTGATGTCATTTGCATCCAAGTCTCCCAGATGTTTTAAGAAAGTTAGATGTTTAAAAGTACGATGAATTTAGCTTTGATTCCAGTATGTTTAAGAATGTTCTTTCTTGCTGTAGTTGCAATGTTAGAATTTGATGATTTTGTAATCGGTAGTTGTTAAATTGAATCAGTATAAAGTCTGGTTTAATGGACAACGGCTGGTAGCGAAATCGTTGTTTTTATATTACAAAGATAGCTAAATTTTCAAGTAGATGCACTGTTCACCAGCAGCTGCATTTCCTTTGTTTTAGAACCAGCAGCTGCATTTCCTTGTTTTAGAACCAGCAGCTGCATTTTCTTTATTATAACCCAGCAAGTACCATTCTTTGTTAGAAACCAGCAGGTACTCTTCTTTACGAGAAATCAGCAGATGTATTTCCCAGTTAAAATTCAGTCGATGCACTGTTCACCAGCAGGTGCCTTCCTTAGTTAAGAAACCAGCAGTCGTGTTTCGTTATTTTAAATCCAGCAGTTGCACTGTTCCTTTGAGGCACTGTTCATGCGACTGATTTCCTTTGTTTTAGAACCAGCAGCTGCATTTTCTTTATTATAACCCAGCAAGTACCATTCTTTGTTAGAAACCAGCAGGTACTCTTCTTTACGAGAAATCAGCAGATGTATTTCCCAGTTAAAATTCAGTCGATGCACTGTTCACCAGCAGGTGCCTTCCTTAGTTAAGAAACCAGCAGTCGTGTTTCGTTATTTTAAATCCAGCAGTTGCACTGTTCCTTTGAGGCACTGTTCATGCGACTGGTTGGGATGTTGCGACTGGTTGCTATGTTGCGACTGGTTGCTATGTTGCGACTGGATGCGATGTTGCGACAGGTTGCTATGTTGCGACTGGTTACTGTTGCTTACGACTGGTTTTTGCTTGCGACTGATTCCTTTCCCCTTAAGTACTTCACTGCTGATTTATATCCATCGTCTAGTTTTCTTCTAGCTGCTGATCGCCTTACCCAACGACTGGTTGTTCTTGAACCAACGACTGGTTGATCTACTGTTACTCCGTTGACCAAATTAATTGTGTTGACCATCGATATATATATATACCCAACTACTAACGGTGAACAGTTAAGATCTGGTTTTTCCCAGTATAGTTCCACTTTGTCGCGTCTGTTTCTTTTCCAGTGATAAGTTCAGTAGGTGAACCCGATACTCAGTAAAAGTTTTAAAGAAGTTTTAAAGAAAGAATTTCGGAAGCACTGTGAACCCGAGCGTTGAATTTAAAAAAAAATCTGATTTCAACCAGCTATGAAGTTTAAAAAAAAAAGTAGAAATGTTTCAATTTAAGGATTTATGGAAAAGATAGCAGACGGTCACCATGGAAGGGTGAGCAGCTGTTTAGAGATCAGTTGCCCCTTCACAACGAGCTAAATGCTAAGGCTGATATCAGTAGTCACTTGATCAGGTGCACAACGGACCTAAGTAGAGTTTCTGAGCCATGAATCTAACGAAAATGTTAACGCTGGGATTTGAATTTTATTCCCAGAACAGAATCTTATGACGTTATATGCCTTATTTTCAAACAACGTTGATACATGTATTACGCCTGCATATTTTGTGCCTTGTTACTCTCAGTTTTGCTTGCTGAGCCCCTAGGCTCATTAGCTTTAAAATGGTGCAGATGGAGCAGAGCTGGGGCAGGCGGGAGGCAGTAGTTGAACCAGCTGAGGTGATTGTGTTTATCTAAGGCCGATGTTTCCGCAACAGCTGTTGTTGTTTTATCTTTTGTTAAGTCTGTATTAGATCCATTACAACAATAGTAAATTCATATAGAATTTCAGAGGTTGTAATATCTCACTTTTCATTTTGACATCTGATAATGAGAAATTGTTTCAGCTGTCTCAGTACTTGGCGCCATTTTGTTGTTTGCGTTTCGAATTTTTATTTTAGTCATAACGGATACAGCTTATGACATCTTCCATTCAGCCCTTCTATTTTTTTTTGTTTCATTCGTGATCCCATGAGGATTGGGACGTCACAACTTGGTATCAGAGCATGGTCCTGAGATAAACACACGCACTTCCGGTTGGAACAGCTGTTGTCGACCGTTTCTCCAGCGCTGTGAGTTTATTTTATGTTTTAGAGTATTTGTTTTTAACTTTAGCATGTTCTGATTATTTCATTGTGGTGGATTACGGGCTATAGATTATAAGATGTGTGGACGAGGTAGAGGTAGAGGTAGATGTGGGGAGAGAAAGGGCAGCACCATCGAAGAAGTTAGCTCAGGTGGTCCCGCCTGTGTGATAGTGGTTATAATTCCACTAGTAGAGCAGTTAGTAAGACAATCGAGTCAAGAAAGTGTCCATTCTTCAGGCCAAGGACCTAGCCATGGGAATTCTCAGAAAGGGTTTAGGCACAAGAAGAAACGCCAGGCTTCTCAGTTTAGGAAGCTGAAGTCACCTAAACAACCAAAGACTGGTCAGCATGAGTCTCTAGAGCAGCAACCCCAACCGAGCAACTTAGCCCCCAGGATGAATATCAAACCGACTTGTCGTGCGTGTAACAAAAAGCATTCCGGTCAGTGTAGGGCTGGAAAGAATGTCTACTACATGTGTGGATTGCCAGGGCATATCATAAAGACTTGCCCAAAGTCCAGGCAGCTGGTGACCAGCAGTACATATGTAATGACAACTGATCAGGCCAATCTAGATCCTACTGCGGGGACAGGTGATATTTTTATAGCTCGTTAGCCTCCTGTGGCTTTGTTGGATTCAGGAGCCGCTCATTCTTTTATAGCAGTTAAGTTTGCTAAGAAGCCACCCATCGGACCTGACCGTGTAGCTGTAGGCCTTTGTGTAACAGTACCTTAGAGAGAAGATTTAGTATCCTATGATGCGTTTTGAAGATTAGAACTTAGGCCTCAAGGGCAGCTGATTACGGCTGATTAAATTGGTTAACCTAATAGGAAGTAGTGATAGATTTTAAGCTTTGAACAATAGGGGTTAACCCACTTAGAGGAGAATCATTCAAGTTGGAAGCTAAACATGTTTGTAGGGTTCCTAGGATAATATCAGCTCTTAAGGCTCAACAATGTTTGTGGAAAGGTGGGGTAGGATTTTTGACAAGTCTGTTATCCCTAGCAGCGTCTAGCAAGCCCCAACATTTAGATGTAAAGGTGGTAAACGAGTTATATACATGGACCGCCACCAGATAGAGAGTTAGAATTTTTGATTGACTTAGTTCCAGGAGCTGAATAAATTGACCACTGAGAATAAATATTTCCTTCTTAGGATAGAAGATCTGTTTGACTAGTTGAAAGGATTAGCAGTCTTTTCTAAGATCGATTTAAGGTCTAGCTACCATCAGCTTTTATGGACCGGATGAATAGTGTTTTCCAACCCTTTTTGGATCAATTCATAGTTGTGTTCATAGACGATATCTTAGGGTACTCTAAGACTAAATTCGAACATGTTAAGTATTTGAGGATAGTGCTTCAAATTTTAAAGACTAAGCATATGTTCGCTAAGTTGAGAAAATGTGACTTCTGGTGGGAGAAGGTAGCCTTCTTAGGTCACATTATGTCTAAGGAAGGGTTAGAACTAGTACCCAGCAGTAGCAAGTCAGTCTTAGCAGATCTCTCGGTATGATCAAATTTGATGGAGCAAATAGCATCAACTGTTAGAAAGATGCGAGAAAGAAGGAAAGCTGCTCAAAGCAGACAGAAGAGTTACGCAGATAATAGAAGAAGAGAGCTGAATTCGAAATCGGCGACCAGGTATTCTTAAGAGTTGCTCCAATGAAGGGAGTAATACGATTTAGAAAGAGTAGGAAAGTTATCTTATTGACTTAGCGTTGTCCCGCAGCTGATAGCTGTACATAGCGAGTGTTTTACATGTATTATTTTTGGAGGTAAGTATATTCCCTGATTAGAAATGCCATCGGCTGGACAAAAATAGTTCCTTTTAAAAAGTTTTGGTAAAGTTTTCAAATGCAAAATAGTGGTAAGGAGTATTTGACAAATTCCTTTGAAAAGGACACGGGTTGGTAGGATTCCATGCCTACTCGAGTGTTAATACCTACTACAAATCATATCTCGTATATGATTGTTTTTGTAAGCAAGAAAGTTTCATTGTTGTCCAGAAATTTCCCTTTTTTCTCTAAAAACTTCAAGGTGCTCGTGGTGGTGCTTGTGGAGAACTCCTGTTGAGACCGGCTGCTCTTGTGTTTTGCAGTAAAGGCAAGTAAAGGCTGATTCTTTCTACGCCATTTTAAAGCATATATATTGTTCCAGTGCATGATTGTTGCCTGTTTATGTTAGCGATAAGTTATGTTCATGTTTAAGCCTGTTTAAGGAACTTAAATAATGACGGGTTCAAAGTTATGTTTCTGTTTCAAAGCTTTTACAGAGTGCTTCGATAAAGAATATGATGTTGTTTTAAAATAAAATGCTGAGCAGTCGGGTTTAAGTGATTCCATGTTCAGGAAAGTTCTTCTGGTGAATTTCATCTCTAAATCAGTAGTCTTCGCTTCAGCTGATGTCATTTGCATCCAAGTCTCCCAGATGTTTTAAGAAAGTTAGATGTTTAAAAGTACGATGAAGTTAGCTTTGATTCCAGTATGTTTAAGAATGTTCTTTCTTGCTGTATTTGCAATGTTAGAATTTGATGATTTTGTAATCGGTAGTTGTTAAATTGAATCAGTATAAAGTCTGGTTTAATGGACAACGGCTGGTAGCGAAATCATTGTTTTGATATTACAAAGATAGCTAAATTTTCAAGTAGATGACTGTTCACCAGCAGGTGCCTTCCTTTGTTAAGAAACCAGCAGTCGTGTTTCGTTATTTTAAATCCAGCAGTTGCACTGTTCCTTTGAGGCACTGTTCTTGCGACTGGATGCGATGTTGCGACTGGTTTCTATGTTGCGACTGGATGCGATGTTGCGGAAGCATTGTGAACCCGAACGTTGATTTCAAAAATCTGATTTCAACCAGCTATGAGTTTAAAAGGAGAATGTTTCAATTTAAGGATTTATGGCAAAGATAGCAGACGGTCACCATGGAAGGGTGAGCAGCTGTTTAGATATCAGTTGCCCCTTCACAACGAGCTAAATGCTAAGGCTGATATCAGTAGTCACTTGATCAGGTGCACAACGGACCTAAGTAGAGTTTCTGAGCCATGAATCTAACGAAAATGTTAACGCTGGGATTTGAATTTTATTCCCAGAACAGAATGTTATGACGTTATATGCCTTCTTTTCAAACAACGTTGATACATTTACGCCTGCATATTTTGTGCCTTGTTACTCTCAGTTTTGCTTGCTGAGCCCCTAGGCTCATTAGCTTTAAAATGGTGCAGGTGGAGCAGAGCTGGGGCAGGAGGGAGGCAGTAGTTGAACCAACTGTGGTGATTGTGTTTATCTAAGGCCGATGTTTCCGCAGCAGCTGTTGTTGTTTTGATCTTTTGTTAAGTCTGTATTAGATCCATTACAACAATAGTAAATTCATATAGAATTTCAGAGGTTGTAATATCGCACTTTGCATTTTGACATCTGATAATGAGAAATTGTTTCAGCTGTCTCAGTACTTGGCGCCATTTTGTTGTTTGCGTTTCGAATTTTTATTTTAGTCATAAGGGATACAGCTTATGACATCTTCCATTCAGCCCTTCTATTTTTTTTTTATTTCATTCATGATCCCATGAGGATTTTGGACGTCACAACTTGGTATCAGAGCATGGTCCTGAGATAAACACACGCACTTCCGGTTGGAACAGCTGTTGTCGACCGTTTCTCCAGCGATGTGAGTTTATTTTATGTTTTAGAGTATTTGTTTTTAACTTTAGCATGTTCTGATTATTTCATTGTGGTGGATTACGGGCTATAGATTATAAGATGTGTGGACGAGGTAGAGGTAGAGGTAGATGTGGGGAGAGAAAGGGCAGCACCATCGAAGAAGTTAGCTCAGGTGGTCCCGCCTGTGTGATAGTGGTTATAATTCCAACAGTAGAGCAGTTAGTAAGACAATCGAGTCAAGAAAGTGGCCATTCTTCAGGCCAGGGACCTAGCCATGGGAATTCTCAGAAAGGGTTTAGGCACAAGCAGAAACGCCAGGCTTCTCAGTTTAGGAAGCTGAAGTCACCTAACAACCAAAGACTGGTCAGCAGGAGTCTCTAGAGCAGCAACCCCAACCGAGCAACTTAGCCCCCAGGATGAATATCAAACCGAATTGTCGTACGTGTAACAAAAAGCATGCTGGTCAGTGTAGGGCTGGACAGAATGTCTTCTACATGTGTGGATTGCCAGGGCATATCATAAAGACTTTCCCAAAGTCCAGGCAGCTGGTGACCAGCAGGACATATGTAATGACAACTGATCAGGCCAATCCAGATCCTACTGCGGGGACAGGTGAGATTTTTATAGCTCGTTAGCCTCATGTGGCTTTGTTAGATTCAGGAGCCGCTCATTCTTTTATAGCAGTTAAGTTTGCTAAGAAGCCACCCATCGGACCTGACCGTGTAGCTGTAGGCCTTTGTGTAACAGTACCTTCGGGAGAATATTTAGTATCCTATGATGCGTTTTGAAGATTAGAACTTAGGCCTCAAGGGCAGCTCATTACGGCTGATTAAATTGGTTAACCTAATAGGAAGTAGTGATAAATTTTAAGCAATGAACAATAGGGGTTAACCCACCTAGAGGAGAATCATTCAAGTTGGAAGCTAAACATGTTTGTAGGGTTCCTAGGATAATATCAGCTCTTAAGGCTCAACGATGTTTGAGGAAAGGTGGGGTAGGATTTTTGATAAGTCTGTTATCCCTAGCAGCGTCTAGCAAGCCCCAACATTTAGATGTAAAGGTGGTAAACGAGTTATATACATGGACCGCCACCAGATAGAGAGTTAGAATTTTTGATTGACTTAGTTCCAGGAGCTGAATAAATTGACCACTGAGAATAAATATTTTCCAACCCTTTTTGGATCAATTCATAGTTGTGTTCATAGACAATATCTTAGGGTACTCTAAGACTAAATTCGAACATGTTAAGTATTTGAGGATAGTGCTTCAAATTTTAAAGACTAAGCATATGTTCGCTAAGTTGAGAAAATGTGACTTCTGGTGGGAGAAGGTAGCCTTCGTAGGTCACATTATGTCTAAGGAAGGGTTAGAACTAGTACCCAGCAGTAGCAAGTCAGTCTTAGCAGATCTCTCGGTATGATCAAATTTGATGGAGCAAATAGCATCAACTGTTAGAAAGATGCGAGATAGAAGGAAAGCTGCTCAAAGCAGACAGAAGAGTTACGCAGATAATAGAAGAAGAGAGCTGAATTCGAAATCGCGACCAGGTATCTAAGAGTTGCTCAATGAAGGGAGTAATACGATTTAGAAAGAGTAGGAAAGTTAGCTTATTGCTTAGCGTTGTCCCGCAGCTGATAGCTGTACATAGCGAGCGTTTTCATGTATTAGTTTTGGAGGAAGTATATTCCCAACCCATCTCACGTATTAAGTCATGAACCTATTCAGCTAAGCACCAGATTTAAGTTATGAAGAGAGACTCGAGAGGATTCTTTTTCAAGAAAAATGGAAAGCTGAAAAATCATAGTATTCCTATGATTAAGATAAAATGGTTCAATTAATCTGGCAAAATAGTGGTAAGGATTATTTGACAAATTCCTTTGAAAAGGACACGGGTTGGTAGAATTCCATGCCTACTCGAGTGTTAATACCTACTACAAATCATATCTCGTATATGATTGTTTTTGTAAGCAAGAAAGTTTCATTGTTGTCCAGAAATTTCCCTCTTTTTCTCTAAAAACTTCAAGGTGCTCGTGGTGGTGCTTGTGGAGAACTCCTGCTGAGACCGGCTGCTCTTGTGTTTTGCAGTAAAGGCAAGTAAAGGCTGATTCTTTCTACGCCATTTTAAAGCATATATATATTGTTCCAGTGCATGATTGTTGCCTGTTTATGTTAGCGATAAGTTATGTTCATGTTTAAGCATGTTTAAGGAACTTAAATAATGACGGGTTCAAAGTTATGTTTCTGTTTCAAAACTTTTACAGAGTGCTTCGATAAAGAAGATGATGTTGTTTTAAAATAAAATGCTGAGCAGTCGGGTTTAAGTGATTCCATGTTCAGGAAAGTTCTTCTGGTGAATTTCATCTCTAAAGAAGTAGTCTTCGCTTCAGCTGATGTCATTTGCATCCAAGTCTCCCAGATGCTTTAAGAAAGTTAGATGTTTAAAAGTACGATGAAGTTAGCTTTGATTCCAGTATGTTTAAGAATGTTCTTTCTTGTTGTAGTTGCAATGTTAGAATTTGATGATTTTGTAATCGGTAGTTGTTAAATTGAATCAGTATAAAGTCTGGTTTAATGGACAACGGCTGGTAGCGAAATCGTTGTTTTGATATTACAAAGATAGCTAAATTTTCAAGTATATGCACTGTTCACCAGCAGCTGCATTTCCTTTGTTTTAGAACCAGCAGCTGCATTTCCTTTGTTTTAGAACTAGCAGCTGCATTTTCTTTGTTAGAACCCAGCAGGTACCATTCTTTTTTAGAAACCAGCAGGTACTCTTCTTTACGAGAAATCAGCAGATGCATTTCCCAGTTAAAATTCAGTCGATGCACTGTTCACCAGCAGGTGCCTTCCTTTGTTAAGAAACCAGCAGTCGTGTTTCGTTATTTTAAATCCAGCAGTTGCACTGTTCCTTTGAGGCACTGTTCATGCGACTGGTTGCGATGTTGCGACTGGTTGCTATGTTGCGACTGGATGCGATGTTGCGACTTGTTGCTATGTTGCGACTGGTGAACCAACTACTGGTTGATCTACTGTTGCTCCGTTGACCAAATTAATGTGTTGTACCACCTATATATATATATATACCCAAATACTGATATATAGCGTCTTATTCTTTACCAACAGCTGAATTTTTTATCCCGTTGCGTCGACAGCCGAGTTGACCAACAATTGTTCACTTCTAAAGTACTATTCCTATAGTGTCAGCAGTCACCCGATAGCACTAATGTTCCAAAGTCACGTCTGTTTCACTGTTAGTATCCTTGCACCTGTTTTACGATAACGATATTGTTTCCTTTACCAACAGCTGATTCCTTTTAGCGATAACGGTGAACAGTTAAGATCTGGTTTGTTTCCCAGTATAGTTCCACTTTGTCGCGTCTGTTTCTTTTCCAACGATAAGTTCAGTAGGTGAACCCGATACTTAGTAAAAGTTTTAAAGAAGTTTTATAGAAGTTTTAAAGAAAGAATTTCGGAAGCACTGTGAACCCGAGCGTTGATTCAAAAAAAAATCTGATTTCAACCAGCTATGAGTTTAAAAGGAGAATGTTTCAATTTAAGGATTTATGGCAAAGATAGCAGACGGTCACCATGGAAGGGTGAGCAGCTGTTTAGAGATCAGTTGCCCCTTCACAACGAGCTAAATGCTAAGGCTGATATCAGTAGTCACTTGATCAGGTGCACAACGGACCTAAGTAGATTTTCTGAGCCATGAATCTAACGAAAATGTTAACGCTGGGATTTGAATTTTATTCCCAGAACAGAATGTTATGACGTTATATGCCTTCTTTTCAAAAACGTTGATACATGTATTACGCCTGCATATTTTGTGCCTTGTTACTCTCAGTTTTGCTTGCTGAGCCCCTAGGCTCATTAGCTTTAAAATGTGCAGGTGGAGCAGAGCTGGGGCAGGCGGGAGGCAGTAGTTGAACCAGCTGTGGTGATTGTGTTTATCTAAGGCCGATGTTTCCGCAGCAGCTGTTGTTGTTTTGATCTTTTGTTAAATCTGTATTAGATCCATTACAACAATAGTAAATTCATATAGAATTTCAGAGGTTGTAATATTGCACTTTGCATTTTGACATCTGATAATGAGAAATTGTTTCAGCTGTCTCAGTACTTGGCGCCATTTTGTTGTTTGCGTTTCGAATTTTTATTTTAGTCATAAGGGATACAGCTTATGACATCTTCCATTCAGCCCTTCATTTTTTTTTATTCATTCGTGATCCCATGACGATTGGGACGTCACAGGTCGATTCTTGACCGATGAAACAACTTCAAATTTAATCCTTTGTTCTATTATTCTCACCTTCACTCCGAAGCGTATGTCTTCTTTTAAAAGAAAAAAGAGTTGCGCACATTCCCTTGGATTATCGAGATTATATTGTAAATCGGTGGACTAGGACGCCACAGAGTAGGTTCCATCTAGCCAACTTGTGCCATGTGGGTTTTGTTTTGTTGACTCTATGTAAAACGATCTTTATTTATGAAAATCGCATCTTATGGCATTCTTTATCTTCATTATTAAGATTACAAATTGTTGGATAAAGACCTTGAATGCACTATAATATATGTTAGATGTGATGGTGGATTTGATGAATATCATGAAACACATCTAATATCAGGCCTCGTGTTAAATCAGAGTAAAACCACGCAACAAACAATAGCGGAAGCATTTAAAATAGTAGTTAAAAGTTTCTCTTTCGACCTGACTGAAAGATACGTGATTTAAAATACAGCAAAACTCAAAATATCCCAGTTAAAATCACTCAGTACAACAGTACAATATGTATCAAATACAAGAACAACAGAATACAACTGGATACAACAAAGCACAGGGCATTCCCCGGCTACTAGTATAGATACATATACGCTATACGCTAACTGGGACACTCTAACCACCTCCTGGGGCACCTCCAGCTGGATCAACTCCACGACCAGCTGAATAACCTGGGAAACCTGGACAACAAACAGGCAACCAAACAACCAAGCCCCAGAGGGACATGGGGTCAAACCCCAGTATGGAGAGCAGCATAAAACAGCTAATGGAATGCACAAGTAACGCAAATGCTATGCGTGAGCTGAGGATACAACCAAAAGCAGGTAGCCAAAGGAATCTCAAGCACATCTCGACAACAACAACGGATCAACTGAGCAATGGTGGTCACGGGGTGTGTGAGTATATATGAGCTAGCCACTCGTCTCATTACACGGTACCAGATGCAATAACAATCACTCAACCTGTTGTTTCCCAACTCATGAGATGTGGGAGTTACCCACTCCGCTCATAGTGGCTAACAGATCCCAGCAGGGAGATGAGGGTGACGGGAGTTACACGGTCGGCCTCTAAAACAGAAATCCTGCTACACACAGATCAATACAACAAGGCACGGCTAAACAAGATCTGAGCTCAATATGCAATAATGCGTGTATGCAACAGTCAACTTAGCTAACACAGAAACAGATGCAACGAAGCAAGGCATACACAGCAGCAAGCATAATCACCCATGCTCAATCCAAGGTTGTAAAACAAGCTCACATCTGTACCTCAGTCCTGAGCTATAATTAACACAACAAAGTCCCGAGCAAACATATCTGAAAACCTGCTAAGCAAACAACAATGCTAAAGCAGGGACGCAAAGCACAGAACTCACAATCGGGAGCTACAAGCTCAACCAGCTCCATCCTACCCTACGGTTTCAACAGGCAGCTCTAAAGAAAGCACAAGGATAGAAACTAACACTTACCCACGAGCTACCTGAACGGAAGGAACAATTCGATGCTTATGCTAACAGACTACAGGATGGAGATGTCTCACGAACCTCTCCAAGTTTAACGCAAGCTTCCAAAAGCGGTAACAAACGAAGCGTCTTAGCAAGAGGAGTCCAGCGCTACCACTCTCACTTCAGTCGGAGCTGTCTATCGTCGGCAATCAGAGAAGATAAGGTTCGGTGAACTGTAGTTATTCTATCGCGACAGAAATTGCTATCGGAAAATATTTCTAAGTGTCGATGCTTAATACTGGAAACAAAGACCAAGTCCTCTTATATAAAGCTCAAATATGCTCAAGTCTAATGAACAGTATCCACCGACAACTTAATGTTCACATATAATTTCCCGCTCGGATCTGAATCTCACATCAGATATGACTCTTTGTCAAAACAGATCCTGACTTACCCAAACGACGTCGCACAGAATATACTCTCGCATCGCAACACTCAGATCCCACTCATATCTGAAGACACGCGCAACTCATATCTGAGTCTTCCCCCCGTTAAGCCAAAACGCTGTCGTTCCAACTAATTCAAATGGCGTAGTTTCGCTACCCGCCACCGGAACACACTAGCGTACTCACATCTGCTTAGCGATACCAAATTCTAAACTCGAATCTGATTAGCTCTCAAATCTGATCGCTGCAACCAAAATTATCCAACTTCCCAAAAATTTTCTAAGTATCAAATCTGATCTAGATACGCTCACGAAACCTACCAACTCAAAGCTCGTTACCTAGATTTGCTCACGCTCAAATCTGCATTTCATAAAATCTGATTAATTAACTCAATTAATCTTTCTAACTTTCGGGTCTCACATTCCTCCCCCACTAAAATAGGATTTCATCCTCGAATTCAAACAACAATTCCGGATCAAGAGTTCAATATAACTGGGAAAACAATCATAAGCAAACATCTACCGAGAAAAAACAAGAAACAAAATAGCCACTGGAATCTGATACCACGCTTACTCAAACAGATGCGGCCACTCACGCTGCATCTTCTCTTCCAGTTCCCACATAGCTTCCTCTCTACCATGTTTTCTCCACTGAACCATCACCAAAGGAATGGTATTATTCCTTAGCTGCTTCTTCTTCCTATCCAAGATCTGCAAGGGGTATTCCACATAACTCAAAGTCCGATCTAGCTCCACCTCGTCATTTCTCAGCACATGCAAAGGATCTGGCTCATACTTCCTCGACATAGACACATGAAAAATATCATGTAAGGAAGATAGATCTGGCGGCAACAACAGCCGATAAGTCAAAGACCAATTCTCTCAGCAATCTCATATGGTCCAACATAACGAGGAGCCAACTTTCCCTTGAGACCAAATCTCATAACACTTCGAAAAGGAGAAACTTTCAGGAAAACTTGATCAGCAACCTGAAATTCCAAAGGCCTACGCCTCTTGTTCGCATAACTGGCTTGGCGATCTTATGCAGCTTTCATTCGCTGGCGAATCAGATCCACTTGATCTCTCATATGCTGCACAAATTCTAGAGAAGACAGCTGCTTCTCCCCAAATTCTTCCCAACACACAGGCGATCTACACTTCCTGCCATACAAAGCTTCAAATGGTGCCTTACCAATCGTGACCTGATAGCTGTTATGATAGGAAAACTCAACCAAAGACAACGAATCTTGCCAGCTACCACTAAAATCCATCACAAAAGCTCTCAACATATCCTCTAAAACATGGATAGTCCTCTCAGACTGGCCATCTGTCTGGGGGTGATACGATGTGCTAATAGCCAATCTAGTACCCAAAGCTGTTTGCAAACTCTTCCAAAATCTGGAAGTAAACCTCGGATCACTATCTGAAACAATAGAAACCGGCACACCATGCAAACGCACCACAAAATCTATGTACAGCTTCACCATATTCTTCAAAGAATAAATCATATTGTAGGGAATGAAGTGAGCAGAATTCGACAACATATCGATAACATCCCACACAGCATCACAACCTCTGCTGGAACGAGGTAAATGCGTTACAAAGTCCATTGCTATGTGCTCCCAATTCCATTGGGGAACCTCTAAGGTTTGCAACAAACCACCAGGTCACATCCTTTCAGCCATTACTTGCTGACAATTCAGACAACGGGCTACAAAATCAGCAACATCACTCTTCAAACCTGTCCACCAGTAATGCTGCTTCAAGGCATGGTATATCTTCCTTGCACCAGGATGGACACTATGTCTACTGCAGTGCGCTTCCCTCAAGATCTCCTCCTTCAAGTCAATCGGATTCAGCACTACCAATCTACCACAATGGATCTGTCCTTTGAGCTGCTCTAATTATCGCAACAATCCGTGGCTCAACTTGGAAATAATACACCACAGTATAATCCTCACCTGGGTAAAACCGCCAACCAGTAGTGCTTATATGCTCATGGACCTTTGAAGTCTGCAACGAAGCCAGCATCGCCACTTGAGCCTTTCTGCTCAATGCATCAGCAACTAGATTTACTTTCCTATGTTGATATTGGATCTCACAATCAAAATCCTTTTCAGCTCCATCCTTCTACGCTGTCTCATGTTTAAATCTTACTGAGAAAACAGGTAATGAAGGCTCTTGTGGTCTGAATACACCACAAATTTCTCGCCATACAGGTAGTGGCGCCAAATCATCAAGGAAAAGACCACTGCTGCCAACTCCAAATCATGAACTGGGTAACGAGTCTCATGCGGTTTAAACTGACGAGAGGCATACGCAATGACTCGACCATTCTGCATCAACACACAACCCAATCCATTTAAAGAAGCATCTGTACAAACCACAAAACCACCTGAACCAGACGGCAAAGCTAACACAGGCACAGAAGTTAGCTTCTCTTGAGCAACAGAAAACTTTTCTCACACTGCTCAGTCCAAACAAACCTCTTGTCTTTCTGAGTCAATTGCGTCATCGACTTAGCTATACTAGATAATCCCTAAATAAAACTCCTATAATATCCAGCCGAACCCAAGAAACTACGAATCTCAGAAACATTCTTGGGACTCTCATATTAGATTAGATGCCCAACTAGCCAACTTGTTGCGTGTGGGTTTATAGACTCTTGTATATGACAATATTTATATATGATATTCGCATTTATTTATGGCATTCTTTACTTTCATTGTGTTGTATGATGATTAACAATTGCGTTGAGTAAAGACCTAGAATACGCTATAGTGTATGTTAGATGTGATAGTGGGTATGACGGCTATCATGAAACACATCTAAAAGTCACTGTGTATTCTGAATTAGTTCCTAGTCGATTGGGCCGTCAAAATGAGGATAAGGCCGCCCGAGCTTGAGACTAGTATCTGCGATGCGAAGTACCATGTTTCATTGGTAGGGAACATTGTGATGTTCTGAGCATGCATATAGATAGTGACCTGGTGATCTATCGAACTACCTTCGTTCGGACTTTCCAAGTGGTTACCATTTGTCGAGTGGATAAGTCCGAGGTCTTGGTTGTACTGATTAGTCCTCACGACTCGAGACGTCATTGAAACTCTACATGATAGGCGTCTCACTTTGACTCGTTTGCCGACTCACTTGGGGTCATTAGGCGGCGGGATTGGGTGAGATCCCGATGCATGTAGGAGTCGATGCATCGTTGTCGTATCTGCGATGCGAAGTACCATGTTTCATTGGTAGGGAACATTGTGATGTTCTGAGCATGCATATAGATAGTGACCTGGTGATCTATCGAACTACCTTCGTTCGGACTTTCCAAGTGGTTACCATTTGTCGAGTGGATAAGTCCGAGGTCTTGGTTGTACTGATTAGTCCTCACGACTCGAGACGTCATTGAAACTCTACATGATAGGCGTCTCACTTTGACTCGTTTGCCGACTCACTTGGGGTCATTAGGCGGCGGGATTGGGTGAGATCCCGATGCATGTAGGAGTCGATGCATCGTTGTCGAGGATTCACCGCTCGCAGACATGCGTGGATATCCTATGCTTTCTGAGGGGATAATAGTGTATAAATCTCTGGCCAGATTACTAGAAGTGTTTTAGGTAAATGGGTTTACCTAGTTACACTCGTGATGTCACTATTTGATCTCCAAGATGTATGCATAGCTACTGATCTTTAGCGACTCTTGATTTACCAATGATCGTTGATCTGATCGGGATATATGGATTGAAAGGACCGTACTGTACGCTAACCACGACCAACTGGTTCTTGCAGGCACTATAAGTGATACCTAGGGGATCATGGGGCGATGTTTCTAGACGCTCTTACCATGATCCGATGGGCAAGTCCGGAATTGTGATTCCGGAGCCACAATGGTTGTGGGCCCACAGCTAGTTGTATCCCTGAACCATTGAGGGTGACACAAGTACTGGATTCGAGAATCTCACACGGATACTGAGCTCAATGTTTTGAGCATAGGAGGAGGATTTTAGGGAGTGCGACTTCCTGAAAGTCAACAGGGGTCAAATCGTGATATCCCGCTGTTGAGGGGCAAAACGGTCATTTTGCATATTTAGGGTTAGATGATCTGAAAAATTGTTTTTCATATCATAATATTCAGTTTTGGAAACTGAGTCGATCGGTCCGATCGGATCGGTGATCGGAGTTACGATGAAGTCACAGCGATGGATATCGTCATTTGGAACCGGGCCCGTTGGGCCGGTCCAAGTCCATTGCTAGTCTATTTAATTAGACTTAAGGGCTTTATTGTAACTAAGTAATTCAGATTACACACACCCTAACCGTACACTAAACTCTCGGCCGCCCCCTCTCTCCCAAAAGCCGCCGCCGCCGCCGGCCTCCACAGCCGCCGCCGCCGCCGCTAATTGATCGGACTTGCTCCGATCAATTTTTCGAGGAGAATCCGTCCGCGCTGATCTCGTCAGGCCTTCTAGTGCCGGGTGACGAAGGAATCTCCCTTCCGGTCGTGGACCTGATTGACGAATCTACAGCCGCCTACGTGAAGAGCCGGTCTTCTTGTAATTCCGGTTGGAGCCAGGCGCAAGTCGCCAGCAAGGTAACTGCCTAAACGCTCTATGAATGGTTCATAGTTTGCAGTAGATTTTAATTGTATTGAACGTTTCACGGCCTAATTTTATTCTTCCGCTGCCTCGCCGGGAGACGGGATCCGGATCCTCCACGGTTTCCAACAGTGGTATCAGAGCTATGGCTCGGATCCTTCAATACAATCGTTGCCATAATTGTATCTAATCTCTAATTTTCAGATTGAATCAAAAATAAAAAAAAAAATTTCGATGGACGCTGGCCGCCGCCGTGTGCGGCGGACCACTCCCCTCCACCGCACGCATATGCGCGCGTGGTACATGCGCGCTGGCCACGCATGGCCGTGAAAGATTTGCACACTGGTTCGCGGGGAGGCCGTGAGGTGGCCGACCGGCTGCTGTTGATTTTGCGCAAGCTGTTGCGCCCATCATCGCCGGCCGTTGCATGCTTGTTGCGCGCTGGGCTGGCCGATGGTTGCTGGTTGGCGCACGATCGCCGCTGGTTTCGCCCATTGATGCGCCACTGGTTGGCGCATCACAGCGCCATTGTGCCGCGCTTGTCGCGGCCAAGCGCGCGGCCTTGTGCCGCGCGCAACATGGTGGCGGCGGCCGCCGTTCGGCGTGTCTCCCGGCAGCGTGCGACGGCTGAATTTTGCTTCTAGGTTTAGTTCGGGCCTGTCGCGGGCAGCCTATGAAGTTTTCGGGCCGATATTCGATATCGGGCCGATTTTGGTCAATTTTGAAATTTTTGAGATTTTGGGCCCAAAATTGTTTTTGGCCCAATATGATGAAATTAAAATAGCAAAATACGATTTAATTGTAAAATATGATTTTATAATGAAATATTAATATGTGGCCCGTTTCCACCCCTTAAAATGTACCCCTTATGTGTCATGGAAATTTAATGTAAATTACTAGACTTAGTGGGAGGACTTTTGAAGATGGTGGGCCCGATGACGATCAAAGGTATTGAAGACCGAAGATCTGTAAAATCGAAAGCGAATGTAATAGGATTACATTGCATATTGCATTTCACCTAGGATTGGACCCAGGTCCGTGATTGGCAACCACGGACAGCATAGCTCTCGCGATCGATCATCCCAATGTTTATATATGTGATATATAGTTAGTTGAATTCGCATGTTTTAAATTTGATTTAAAAAATTTGCATGAGACCAAATTTTCGAAAATAAAATCCCTCATTTTAAATACGATTTAAAACTAATATCAAGATAAATGTTTATTCGATAAACTAAAGGGAATTTAAATTTGTTTAAATTATCCCTACCTTCCATCAACAATGGTTGTACGCCGATGCTACCCGTATACATGGCCAGGCTCATATTATTGAGGGGGTCATGTATGTCGGAAAGTCGTCCACGCCATTGACACTCGTTGTGAGTTCGGTTGGAACTCCCTTTAACGCTGGCTCATATTATTGGGGACGTTAAGGGGACCGTCCTTCACGACTCAACATTGATGGGTCCTGTTGACACGTGATAGTAAACGGCGTCATATTATTGGGCCCTTACTGGACGTGAGGTGAATACATGGAGGTTGCACCGGTTGCAATCGGAAACTACCTTTTGGGGGTCATGGATGACTGATATTATTCGGGTCCATGATCGCTTGATTGGGCTCCGTGCACCCACTAAAGAAACTTGCTTTCTCGATTTCATTAGAGGGTGGTGAAATCGTTAAAATAGTGGGAGGGTAATTCATAAAACTTAACGACCTTGTTTTATGTCTTAGCGATTATTTTATATATAGTTAGTGATGACTGTCTGTTTTCTTTCAGTATTACTGCTTATACAATGTCTTCGTTCAAAAACCCACTCGCTGCTATACTGGATAGCAACAAGTTCACCGGTCTGAACTACCAAGACTGGCTCTGAAACCTCAACCTTGTGTTGGCTTCGGAGAAACTTCTTTATACGATAGAGAAGTGCCCTCCGAAGGAAGCCCCTGCCGATATCAGCCCTGAGGAGCTGGTTACGCTTAAACAATGGTTGGACGACGAGGTTAAAGCTCGATTCTATGTGATGGCGTCGATGTCCAATGAAATTAAACGGCGCTTTGAGAAGATAAAGTATGCTGCTGACATACTTTTTCATCTCAAAGAACTGTACGGGGAGAACTCTCGACATGAGAGGTTCATGGCTTTCAAGGAGCTTATGACGAGCCGCATGCGCGATGGGACTTCGGTCCACGAGCATGGGGTTCGTATGATTGGGCTCGTTGAAAAGCTGTCGGGCCTTGATATCACACTTCCACACGAGCTGTCTGTGGATGTGCTTCTCCTCTCACTTCCTGTTTCATTCGACCCCTTTGTGGTCAACTTCAACATGAACAAGCTGGCAGCCACCCTTGAAGATGTGGTTAACATGCTTGTAGTGTTCGAAGGAACCATAAAGAAGGACAAGCCCGTCCTCCTCATGGGCTCTTCTTCCTCTGCGAAGAAGGGGCCCAGACGCAAGGGAAAGAAGCGTTCAGACCCTGCGAAGGAGGAAAAGCCCACCAAGAAGCCAAAGGCAAAGGCTTCCAAGCCAAACAAGTCTGAGGATGTTTGCCACCACTGCCACAAGCCTGGGCATTGGAGGAGGAACTGCAAGGAGTATCTCGAGCAGTTGCGAACTGCGAAAGGTATGTTCTATATCGAAATAAATATGTCTCTTAATTCGACTTCTTGGATACTTGATACCGGATGTGGATCTCATATCTGCAATGATTTGCAGGTGATGACAAGAAGCCGACGTCTTAGAGAGGGTGAGACCCACTTGAGGCTTGGCAATGGAGTAAGAGTTGCTGCAGTAGCTATAGGAGATGTTTATTTATTTCTGTCTTCTGATTTTAAGTTGTTATTGAGAAACGTTTTGTTTGTTCCCGAATTAATAAAGAACATTATTTCTGTTTCTATGCTTGATAGTGATCGATATTCTTGTATGTTTGCTAATTCTATTTGCAATATTTACAAGAATGAATGTTTAATTGGAATTGGGAACGCGAAAACGATTTGTACACCTTAAAATTAAAAGACGTTCCAACTCGCGATGTCGAAGCATATACAACAACGATTAAAAGGAAACACGATGACTTGAACCCAGCACAACTTTGGCACGCTAGGATAGGTCATATTTCTCTAAGTAGGATGAACAAGTTAGTTAGGAGTGACATGTTTGATCTGTTAGACATTAACTCCCTACCGACTTGTGAGTCTTGTCTTAAGGGAAAGATGACTAAGCAACCCTTCAAGGGCAAGGGTGAGCGTGCTCAAGGCCTATTGGATTTGATCCATACTGATGTGTGTGGCCCGTTTAGTATTGGTAGTTAGTTAGGAGTGACATGTTTGATCTGTTAGACATTAACTCCCTACCGACTTGTGAGTCTTGTCTTAAGGGAAAGATGACTAAGCAACCCTTCAAGGGCAAGGGTGAGCGTGCTCAAGGCCTATTGGATTTGATCCATACTGATGTGTGTGGCCCGTTTAGTATTGGTACTAAATACGGTCACACATACTTCATCACCTTTACCAACGATTACTCTAGGTATGGGTACTTTTACTTAATGAAGCACAAGTCTGAATCCTTTGAAAGGTTCAAAGAATTCAAGGATGAAGTAGAAAATCAATTAGGCAAAAATATTAAAGCACTTCGATTCGATCGAGGTGGTGAATACTTGAGTGCTGAATTTCAAGACTATGTGAAAGAGAATGGGATTCTCGCATAGTGGACCCCTCCGGCCAAACCACAGCTCAATGGTGTAGCGGAGCGTCGTAATCGAATCCTGTTAAACATGGTTCGATCTATGATGAGCTTCACTGAACTTCCTATCTCATTTTGGGGCTATGCGCTCGAACGGTGGTAATGTTGTTGAACAATGTCCACACCAAGGCAGTGGATAAGACTCCATATGAGATATGGATGGGAAAACCACCCAAGTACTCATACATGAGGATTTGGGGATGTCCTGCTTACGTGAAGCAGACAGTGGGAGATAAGCTGGATACGAGATCCATCTTATGGTACTTCATTGGGTATCCAAAGAATTCCATTGGATAATACTTCTACTATCCATGTGAAACAAAAGTGTTTGTTTCTAGATATGCCACCTTTATGGAAAGGGAATTTCTACTTGATAGAAAGGGCAAAATAGTAGAACTCGAAGAGGTTCGAGATCCAATCGAAGTACCAGGTGAGTCTCCGGCACCTCCAGAGCCAGTACCAGAAATGGTCGCACCTAGGAGATCCGAAAGGGTTCCTAGGGCTCCTGAGAGATATGGTTTTCTCCTTGAAGATGATCAAGATGATCAAGTTGTTGGATCTGATCCAAGAACTTTCAAGGAGGCAATTTCCGATGAAGATTCTAATTTGTGGCTTGAAGCAATGCAGTCTGAGTTTGACTCAATGCATGCGGGTCGTGAAAGGTTACACTCAAAGGCAAGGTGTTGACTATGATGAAACCTTCTCGCCGGTCGCAATGTTCAAGTCAATTAGAATCTTGTTATCCATAGCCGCATGGTACGACTATGAGATATGGCAAATGGATGTGAAAACTGCGTTCCTTAATGGAAACATTAAGGAAGAGATCTATATGACGCAGCCTGAGGGATTCACATCTGTTGGAAGCGAGCATAAGGTATGCAAGCTTCAGAGATCGATCTACGGTCTCAAACTATCATCGAGGAGTTGGAACCTGAGATTCGATGAAACAATTAAGGAATTTGGATTCATCAAGAATCCCGAGGAGCCATGTGTATATAAGAAGGTAGTTAAAAGCGCTGTGACATTCCTAGTACTTTATGTTGATGACATTCTACTCATTGGGAATGATGTAGGAATGCTGCAGTCAACTAAAGTCTGGTTGTATAGTAGATTTTCGATGAAGGACATGGGTGAAGCATCCTATATTCTTGGAATACAGATCTATCGGGATAGATCGAAACGGATGCTCGGACTCACCCAGGCCACCTACATCGATACCATACTTAAGAGGTTCTCTATGGAAGAGTCCAAGTGAGGACACCTACCTATGTGCCACGTGGTCACTCTATCTAAGTCTACGTGTCCGAAGACTGATGAGGAGATAGAGAGTAGGACACGTGTGCCATATGCCTCGGCAATAGGTAGTATTATGTATGGCATGATCTCGACTAGACCGGATGTCGCATATGCTCTGAGTGTCACGAGCCGCTACCAGGCCAACCCCGGCCAATTACATTGGAAGGCTGTGAAGGATATTCTTAAGTACTTACGAAGGACTAATAATATGTTCATGGTCTATGGGGGTGGTGAACTAAAACTGGAAGGCTACACTGATTCTAGCTTCCACTGTGACGTGGATGATTCGAAGTTAACCTCTGGATTTGCATTCATGCTCAATGGTGGTGCTGTCTCTTGTAAGAGTTCCAAGCAAGACACCATCATGGATTCAACCACTGAGGCTGAGTACATCGCAGCATCAGCTGCTGCTAAGGAGGCGGTTTGGATAAGGAATTTCGTCCAAGAGTTGGGCATAATTCCTAATGGAGTTGGTCCAGTCCCGGTGTACTGCGACAATACGGGTGCCGTTGCGCAAGCAAAGGAGCCTAGGTCTCACCAAAGATCCAAACATATACTGAGGAAATACCACATAATCCGAGATATTGTGGCTAGAGGTGACATAGCAGTTGAGAGAGTCACCTCTGCGGACAACGTTGCTGATCCACTTACGAAGGCCTTGCCAGGACCGTTGTTTGAGAAACATCACGAAACAATGGGACTACGTCTGATGCGTAGTTGGCTTAGGGCAAGTGGGAGATTGTTAGAGTAGATGTCCAACTAGCCAACTTGTGGCGTGTGGGTTTATAGACTCTTGTATATGACAATATTTATATATGATATTCGCATTTATTTATGGCATTCTTTACTTTCATTGTGTTGTATGATGATTAACAATTGCGTTGAGTAAAGACCTAGAATGCGCTATAGTGTATGTTAGATGTGATAGTGGGTATGACGGCTATCATGAAACACATCTAACAGTCACAGTGTATTCTGAATTAGTTCCTAGTCGATTGGGCCGTCAAAATGAGGATAAGGCCACCCGAGCTCGAGACTAGTATCTGCGATGCGAAGTACCATGTTTCATTTGTAGGGAACATTGTGATGTTCTGAGCATACAGATAGATAACCTGGTGATCTATCGAACTACCCTCGTTCGGACTTTCCAAGTGGTTACCATTTGTGGAGTGGATAAGTCCGAGGTCTTGGTTGTACTGATTAGTCCTCACGACTTGAAACGTCATTGAGACTCTACATGATAGGCGTCTCACTTTGACTTGTTTGCCGACTCACTTGGGGTCATTAGGTGGCGGGATTGGGTGAGATCCCGATGCATGTAGGAGTCGATGCATCGTTGTCGAGGATTCACCGCTCGCAGACATGCGTGGATATCCTATGCTTTCTGAGGGGATAATAGTGTATAAATCTCTGGCCAAAGTACTAGAAGTGTTTTAGGTAAATGGGTTTATCTAGTTACACTCGCGATGTCACTATTTGATCTCCAAGATGTATGCATAGCTATCGGATCTTTAGCGACTCTCGATTTACCAATGGTCGTTGATCTGATCGGGATATATGGATTCAAAGGACCGTACTGTACGCTAACCACGACCAACTGGTTCTTGCAGGCACTATCAGTGAGATGTAGGGGATCATGGGGCGATGTTGCTAGACGCTCTTACCATGATCCGATGGGCAAGTCCGAAATTGTGATTCCAGAGTCACAATGGTTGTGGGCCCACGGCTAGCTGTATCCCTGAACCATTGAGGGTCACACAAGTACTGGATTCGAGATTCCTGCACGGATACTGAGCTCAATGTGTTGAGCATAGGAGGAGGATTTTAGGGAGTGCGACTTCCTGAAAGTCAACAGGGGTCAAATCGTGATATCCCGCTGTTGAGGGGAAAAACGGTCATTTTGCATATTTAGGGTTAGATGATCTGAAAATTATTTTTCATATCATAATATTCAAGTTTGGAAACTGAGTCGATCGGATCGGCGATCGGAGTTACGATGAAGTCACAGCGATGGATATCGTCATTTGGACCCGGGACCGTTGGGCCGGTCCAAGTCCATTGATAGTCTATTTAATTAGACTTAAGGGCTTTATTGTAACTAAGTAATTCAGATTACACACACCCTAACCCAAAACTAAACTCTCGGCCGCCCCCTTTCTCCCAAAAGCCGCCGCCGCCGCCGGCCTCCACCGCCGCCGCCGCTAATTGATCGGTCGGACTTGCTCCGATCAGTTTTTCGAGGACAATCCCTCTGCGCTGATCTCGTCAGGCCTTCTAGTGCAGGCTGACGAAGGAATCTCTCTTCCGGTCGTGGACCTGATTGACGAATCTACAGCTGCCTACCGTGAAGAGCCGGTCTTCTTGTAATTCCGGTTGGAGCCAGGCGCAAGTCGCCAGCAAGGTAACTGCCTAAACGCTCTATGAATGGTTCATAGTTTGCAGTAGATTTTAATTGTATTGAACGTTTCCCGGCCTAATTTTATTCTTCCGCTGCCTCGCCGGGAGACGTGATCCAGATCTGCCACAGTTTCCAACATCTCCCAGCTAACATTAGCCTCTAACTTACTGGGATACACAGAAATACCTTCCACATAAATAACATACCCCAGAAACACAACTCGATGCAACCAAAACTCGCACTTGGAAAACTTATCATACAGCTGCGAGTCTCGAAGTGTCTGGAAAACCAGTCTCAAATGCTCCTTGTGCTGCATCGGAGTCTTAGAGTACACCAAAATATCATCGATAAACACAATGACAAACTGATCAATGAACTCTCTAAAGAATCGATTCATCAGATCCATGAAAATTGTGGGGGCATTCGTCAAACCAAAAGGCATAACCAAAAACTCATAATGCCCGTACCTTGTACTAAAAGCAATTTTCGCAACATCTTGTTCTCTAATGCGCAACTTATGGTACCCCAAACGCAAATCGATCTTAGAAAACACAGCCGAACCCTGAAGCTGA
The DNA here is from genome assembly GCA_001598015.1 of Dorcoceras hygrometricum. NCBI lineage: Eukaryota > Viridiplantae > Streptophyta > Magnoliopsida > Lamiales > Gesneriaceae > Dorcoceras > Dorcoceras hygrometricum. The sequence continues at coordinate 366,239 of KV004596.1, forward strand.
TCAAACAAGTCATCGATCCTCGACAAATGGTACTTATTCTTCAATGTCGCCTTATTAAATTGTCTAAAGTCGACGCACATCCTCATCAACCCGTCCTTCTTCTTAACAAACAAGATAGGCACTCCCCACGGGGACATACTAGGCCTAATGAATCCATTCTCCAGCAAGTCGCTAAGCTGAACCTTAATCTCCCTCAACTCGGCATGTGCTAAACGATACGGGGCCCTCGAGATAAGAGCTGTACCAGGTACCAACTCAATGTTGAAGTCTATCTCCTTCTTCGGAGGAAAACCAGGAATCTCCTCCGAGAACACATCCAGGAAATGATGAACAACGGGAACATCACTAAGCTCTACGTGTGAATAAGAAGACGCATCCATAGCATAGATCATAAATCCAGCATTCTCTAACGACAACAGGCTAAACATCTCCATCGCAGAGACTAACGGAATCTTCGACTGGGAATCATGGCATAGAAGTTCCACTTCTCACCAGACTGGGGCCTAAAATGCACAACACCATGGAAACAATCCACGGTGGCCCTATAACTAGACAACACGTCCATTCCCACTATACAATCGAAATCGCACATCACAAGCCTAATCAGGTTGGCTAGCAACACGTTCTCACCAAGCCTAAGAATGCCATTCAACAAATATCTTGGGAGTACAGGCTCGCGCCGACAGGGGTTTCAACAGACACAACATCACACAAAGTAGTGGTATGCAAACCATGCTCAACCACAAATGCATCATCAATAAACGAATGTGATGCTCCTGTATCAAACATACACGCATAGGAAAAACAAAGACAAAGCAAGTACTTGCGATCATTCTTGTTGGCGTACCTTCCGCTTGCTCCCTCGTCATGGCATTCACTTGGGCAAACTGAGTTCCTGAAAATTGAGGCAGAAGACTGTCCAAACCACGAAGGACCAGGCTATTGGAACGGACTAAAATGAGGCTCTCCCAACCTCTGCTGCTGAACCGGAAAAGAATGACCTCTAGACGATCCACCTTGACCCTGCGGTGGGGCGACGGTATGCTGAGATCCAGCCAATGGACACACTCTCGCAAAGTGTCCATACTATCCACAGACGTTACACGAACCATGCACACCTACACATTGCGCTGTAGGATGCATTCCTCCACACTGGCCACAAAGTTCGACTTTGGAACTACTGCCACTGCTAGAACTGCCCAAGACAGAAGAACTAGAACCAGACTTCTTCTTGAACTGACGATCACAAGGTCAAAACCTATGATGTCCAAGATTTTGGGCTACCTTCTGCTGGGGTGGCTGAGATGACTGCACAGACTGGGAAGATTGCACCCCGAAACCATGGGACGGTTACCTTGCACCACTTGAGGCCTACAGTCCCTCATCAATATCCATGGCCTTGTCCACCGCATCCGCATAACTTGTCGGTGAACCCGCCAACACCAAAGAATACAACACTTCATTCAGTCACTCCAAGAACTTGTTCCTCTTTGCCCTCTCACGGCCAAAGACATGCGCAACATACGCGAGAAGAGAAGAAAATCTCCTGGCATACTCTCCCGTGGACATAGTTCCCTGCACCAGGTTATCAAACTCATGCTCCCTGGCGTTCACGAAGGATTCCGGAACGTACTCCTGACGAAAGGCAATACAAAATCTGTTCCACGTGATCCCTACACCTGTCTCCTCTAGAGTCCTCAAAGCGCCTCTCCACCAACGCTCGACACTTCTTCTCGACTGAAATGTAGCCAAACTCAACCTACGCTCATCGTCATACCTGACACGATAAAACAACACGGTAATGTGCTGCAAACAGGACTCCGCATCGGAACTAGACTCATCACCGTTTAACATCTGAGGATTCATCTACTGAAACCTCGCCATCACTAGTTCCATGTCATCCACACGGGCTGCCAGCTCATCAACCTCAATCTGACTATCGCAACCACACGTGTGAGGAATCAGATTTCTAAAGTTGTGATTAATCGGATATTGGAAATAGATTAGTCACGAGAATTGAGAATTTTGATTTCTGGAATTTTCGAATTTCCTTGGTGAAATCTGATTTGAAGAAATTCAGATCTCATGTTAGGCTGGTCGAGAAATGATGTGAATTGATCGACTTTTGGGAGAGATCTGTTTTCTAGTGTTAGCGTGGTTATCGCGTTGATTTGGTTGGATTTTGATAGGGATCTGTTTCTTCTTAGCGTTACGAAAAGCACCGTGAGATTAGAATAAAACGGTGTCGTTTTGGAGAGATCTGGTTGTCGAGAATGGCGTGGGAAATGAATACGTTGTTCTTTTGAAATTCAGATCTCAGTGACGTAAGCAGATCTCATGTGTGACGTAAGCGTTGCTGGATTGTGATCGCGTTCTTAGGAGAGATCTGGTTTCGCGTGAGAGATCTGCTGACGTAAGCAGATTTCACGAGTTCGTCGACAAGAAGCGTTGAAATCTGATGTTGCACGGGCGTGAGATCTGTTTTACCTATACGACGTCGTTTTGGTATTATGCGCATGCGTTGAGCGCTGAGATCTGGTTTAGTTAAAACGAGGTCGTTTTATCTTGGGGCGTTGTGCTAACGCTGAGATATGTTTTGCGCGAGTTTTGTTGAAGCGCTGAGATCTGGTTACTGTACGTCGTCGTTTTGATCCTTAGTGTTATTTGAGGGATCTGTTTTTGAGACTTGCGCGACATTTGGCGGGGAGCGTGAGGTCTGTTTTTCCTTAGCTTCGCGCGAGAGATCTGTTTTGCGATATTTTAAGTTGTAGAAATCTGTTTCTGTCGGTGGTTGAATTATTGGGGAGCTTTTGGAGTAGAGGATAAATACAAGTGTTGAGTTACACTTAGAGCATTTTTAGACCCGATATTTCTTATCCTCAAACTAGAACCCTAGAAAAAGCTACTCTTCACCGTAACTTTCTACCATCGATTCCCATCGCATCCAGCCTCTGTTTTTGACGATATGAGTGGCGCTGGACTCCCCTAGATTAGCTCTTTCGTTTGCTACCCATTTGAGACATTGTATTAGCGCTGGTGTGGAAACGCGAAGCTGTTGGAGTTCGAAGCTTTTTAAGAAAAGTCTGTACGTGCGTTCTTCTGCTAGCGTGAGCTTTTGGGTGAGCATTTCTTGTAGATTTGAGCTCTGTTCTTGTAGTTAATGCCTACATAGAAGTGTAGGAATTGAATTAGACTTCTGGCCGTAGGATTAACGTGTTTATGATGGGATTAAGCTAAGATATTAGCTGCGTTAAAACAGATTTTAGCTTCCAGGATTTTCTGCCGAGAATTTCGAACCAGGAGGAATCTGTTTTCGTGGGCTGTGTTCTCTGCCGTGTCCTGTTCGAACTTGTGAGGTAGAAATTGAGGAAGAGAGGTACGAATTGAGCAGCCCTTAGCTGCTTTGAGCTTGAACATGTCTATAATTCGATGTTGTAAAATCTGTGGCTTTTCTGCTATGTGCCTACGTGAACCAGTTGCTGTTTTTGGTTGAGTATGTATACTGTTTTTACGTTTGGGCATTGTATGTATTGAGCATGGATATTGAATGGCATACATGCATACATATTGGGCCTTGACAGATTTGATTGATGACCCAAGCCACGTTGGAGCTGATCAACAGATGTGTTGTGAACCAGTCCAACGCTATCATCGGAGCGGTGACGACTGGATATGAGTGTCTATCGCCGAGCTGTGATGGGCTGACGGGCCCCGATGATCACGAACTGATGATTTCCGGGTTGATAGACCGTGGTATTGAGGCGACTTGATTTGATTTGTCGGATGATACACTGGCCTAGTTGACCGATTTTCCTTTGACAGCCACATGCATTTCATAGCATTGATTATTAGCATGTTGCATGCGTAGCTGTTTGATAGCTCTTCGTACTGAGGCTTGACCTCGTACTTGTTTCCTGCTTTTGTTTTTGTTTGGGTCTGTGTTGCCCATTTGCAGGAACTTCAGGTAACCAAGCTGGACAGAGTGGAAGTTCAGCTGGTCGATCCCCGCGTCCCTGACTCCCAGTCTATGTATATGATATGTATTGAGCCGGGGGATGCCCCGTGTTATCATGTATTGGGGATCTGTATTTGATTGGTATTATGTTGTTACCTGTTGTGTTGAGTTTGAGTCAACTCATATTTTAATTATCGATATTTTGAATGTATGGTTTGAGTTCAGGCCCATTGTATTTCGAAAAATTTTTAAGCCCTGATTTTAAGCTTCCGTGTTTATGCGCTTGTTATGTGTTAAACGTTAGTAATTAGCACGGGGCCTGACAACACGAGGAATACTATGCTGCACTTCCTCGTTCTGACCATCGGGCTCTTCCGTAATATGCCCACTACCTCTACCCCTACGTCTATGCGACATCTACGAAGGTACTAAGAGGGTAAGATCACACAGCAACAAATATCACATAACAAACAAATCACAAAGTCATGCACATGCAACAAGCAATACTGTGCCTAGACTCAAATATGATCAAACGAAATCGAGCTTATCCCAACTTAAGCTTTGATACAAAAAATTTCAGGACTTGTGTTCAATCAGAGTAAAACCACGCAACAAACAATAGTGGAAGCATTTAAAATAGTGGTTAAAATTTTCTTTTTTGTCCTGACTGAAAGATAACGTGATTTAAAATACCGCAATACTCAAAATATACTAGTTAAAATCACTCAGTACATAAGTACATCATGTATCAAATACAAGAACAACAGAATACAACTGGATACAACAAATCACAGGACATTCCCCGGCTACTAGTATAGATACATATATGCTATACGCTAACCGGGACACTCTAACCACCTCCTGGGGCACCTCCAGCTGGGTCAACTGCACGACCAGCTGAATAACATGGGGAACCTGGACAAAAAACAGGCAAACAAACAACCAAGCCCCAAAGGGACATGGGGTCAAACCCCAGTACGGAGAGCAGCATAAAACAGCTAGTGGAATGCAAAAGTAATATGCAAATGCTTTGTGTGAGCTGAGTCTACAACCGAAAGCAGGGAGCCAAAGGAATCTCAAGAAAAACTCGACAACAACAACGGATCAACTGAGCAATCGTGGCCACGGGGTGTGTGAGTATATGGGAGCTACCCACTCGTCTCATCACACGGTACCAGATGCAATAAAAATCACTCAACCTGCTGTTGCCCAACTCATGATATGTGGGAGCTACCCACTCCGCTCATAGTGTCTAACAGATCCCAGCAGGGAGATGAGGGTGACGGGAGTTACCCGGTCGGCCTCTAAAACAGGCATCCTGCTACACACAGATCAATACAACAAGGCACAGCTAAACAAGATCTGAGCTCAATATGCAATAATGCGTGTATGAAACAGGCTGTTGTCGATCCGGATCCGCCCCCCGGCGAGGCAGCGGAAGAACATAAGAAAAGGCCGGGAGACGATCAATACGAAAACAACAATTCAATTAATTGTCATTCATAGGGCGTTCAAAAACGATTACCTTGCTGGCACTTGTGCCTGGCTCCAACCGGTATTACAAGAACCCGACTCTTCTAGGTAGATTGCGGTAGATAATCGCCAATCCGGTCCACGACCAGAACCAAGACTCCTTCGTCAGGCTGCACTAGAAGCACTGATGAGATCAGCACGAACGGATTCTCCTCGTCGAGTTGGCCGGAAACGAATTTCCGGCGACAACGGGCGGCGGCGACGGCGCACGGCGGGCGGCGGCGGTGGCGTTTGGAGAGGAGGGAAGGGGCGGCTAGCACTAGGTTTAGGGTTAATCAAGTGTGTTATGTTTAGTCATAATCCTATATTAAATAGAATAGGTGATGGACTTGGATCCGGCCCAACGGGCCCGGGTCCAACAATGAACATTCAGTTCATCTCCACCACCGAGACTTCATCGTAACTCCGATAGCCGATCAGATCGGACCGATCGACTCAGTTTCCGAAACTGAATAATATGATCTGAAAAACCATTTTTCAGAACCCCAGTGCAAAATGACCGTTTTGCCCCTCAACAGTGGGAAACCCCGGTTTGACCCCTGTTGACTTTTAGGAAGTCGCACTTCCCGAAATCCTATTCTCGTGCTCAACACATTGAGCTGAGTATCCGTGCGGGAATCTCGAATCTAGTACTTTTGTGACCCTCAATGGTTCAGGGATACAGCTAGCCGTGGGCCCGCAACCATTGCGGCTCCGGAATCATAATTCCGGACTTGCCCAACGGATCATGGTAAAGCGTCTAGCAACATCGCCCCATGATCCCATAGGTATCACTGATAGTGCCTGCAAGAACCAGTCGGTCGTGGTTAGCGTACAGTACGGTCCTTTCAATCCATATATCCCGATCAGATCAACGACCATTGGTAAATCGAGAGTCCCTAAAAATCCGATAACTATGCATACATCTTGGAGATCGAATAGTGACATCGCGAGTGTAACTAGGTAAACACATTTACCTAAAACACTTCTAGTACTCTGGCCAGAGATTTATACACTATTATCCTCTCAGATAGCATAGGATATCCACGCATGTCTGCGAGCGGTGAATCCTCGACAACGATGCATCGACTCCTACATGCATCGGGGTCTCACCCAATCCCGACGCCTGATGACCCCAAGTGAGTAGGCAAACGGGTCAAAGTGAGACGCCTATCATGTAGAGTCTCAATGACATTTCGAGTCGTGAGGACTAATAAGTACAACCAAGACCTCGGACTTATCCACTCGACAAATGGTAACCTCTTGGAAAGTCCGAACGAGGGTAGTTCGATAGATCACCAGGTCACTATCTATCTGCATGCTCAGAACATCACAATGTTCCCTACCAATGAAACATGGTATTTCGCATCGCAGATACTAGTCTCGAACTCGGGCGGCCTTATCCTCATTTTGACGGCCCAATCGACTAGGAACATGTTCAGAATACACAGCGACTATTAGATGTGTTTCATGATAGCCGTCATACCCACTATCACATCTAACATACGCTTTAGTGCATTCTAGGTCTTTACTCAACGTAATTGTAAATCATTACGCACATAATGAAAGTAAAGAATGCCATATAAAAGAATGCGAATATCATATATAAAGACTGTTTGTACAAGAGTCTATAAAACCCACACGCCACAAGTTGGCTAGTTGGGCATCTACTCTAACAATCTCCCACTTGCCCTAAAGCAAACTACTCATCAGACGTAGTCCCATTGTTTCGCGATGTTTTTCAAACAACGGTCCAGGCAAGGGCTTCGTAAGTGGATCAGCAACGTTGTCCGCAGAGGTGACTCTCTCAACTGCTATGTCACCTCTAGCCACAATATCCCGGATTATGTGGTATTTCCTCAGTATGTGTTTGGATCTTTGGTGAGACCTAGGCTCCTTTGCTTGTGCAACGGCACCCGTGTTGTCGCAGTACACCGGGACTGGACCAAATCCATTAGGAATGACGCCCAACTCTTGGACGAAATTCCTTATCCAAACGGCCTCCTTAGCAGCAGTTGATGCTGCAATGTACTCAGCCTCAGTGGTTGAATCCGCAATGGTGTCTTGCTTGGAACTCTTCCAAGAGACAGCACCACCATTGAGCATGAATACAAATCCAGAGGTTGATTTCGAATCATCCACGTAACACTGGAAGCTAGAATCAGTGTAGCCTTCCAGTTTCAGTTCACCACCCCCATAGACCATGAACATATTCTTAGTCCCACCCCCATAGACCATGAACATATTCTTAGTCCCACCCCCATAGACCATGAACATATTCTTAGTCCCACCCCCATAGACCATGAACATATTCTTAGTCCCACCCCCATAGACCATGAACATATTCTTAGTCCCACCCCCATAGACCATGAACATATTCTTAGTCCCACCCCCATAGACCATGAACATATTCTTAGTCCCACCCCCATAGACCATGAACATATTCTTAGTCCTTCGCAAGTACTTAAGAATCGTGACACTCAGAGCATATGTGACGTCCGGTCTAGTCGAGATCATGCCATACAAAATACTACCTATAGTCGAGGCATATGGCACATGTGCCATACTCTCTATCTCCTCATCAGTCTTTGGACACATAGACTTGGATAGAGTGACCCCGTGGCACATAGGTAGGTGTCCTCTCTTGGACTCTTCCATAGAGAACCTCTTAAGTATGGTATCGATGTAGGTAGCTTGGGTGAGTCCGAGCATCCGTCTAGATCTATCCCGATAGATCTGTATTCCAAGAATATAGGATGCTTCACCCATGTCCTTCATCGAAAATCTGCTAGACAACCATACTTTAGTTGACTGCAACATTCCTACATCATTCCCAATGAGTAGAATGTCGTCAACATAAAGTAATAGGAACGTCACAGCGCTTTTAACTACCTTCTTGTAAACGCATGGCTCCTCGGGATTTTTGATGAAACCAAATTCCTTAATTGTTTCATCGAATCTCAGGTTCCAACTTCGTGATGCTTGTTTGAGACCGTAGATCGATCTCTGAAGCTTGCATACCTTATGCTCGCTTCCAACAGATGTGAAACCCTCAGGCTGCGTCATATAGATCTCTCCCTTAATATTTCAATTAAGGAATGCAGTTTTCACATCCATTTGCCATATCTCATAGTCGTACCATGCGGCTATGGCTAACAATATTCTAATTGACTTGAACATTGCGACTGGTGAGAAGGTTTCATCATAGTCAACACCTTGCCTTTGAGTGTAACCTTTCGCGACCAGTCGCGCCTTGTAGGTCATTACCTTACCATCAGGCTCAAGTTTCCTCTTTTACACCCATTTGCACCCAATAGGAACAATTCCTTCGGGAGGGTTAACGAGAGCCCAAACTTGGTTTGCATGCATTGATTCAAACGCAGACTGCATAGCTTCAAGCCACAAATTAGAATCAGCATCGGAAATTGACTCCTTGAAAGTTCTTGGATCAGATCCAACAACTTGATCACCTTGATCATCTTCAAGGAGAAAACCATATCTCTCTGGAGCCCTAGGAATCCTTTCGGATCTCCTAGGTGCGGCTACATCTGTTACTGGCCCAGTAGGTGCGGGAGATTCACTTGGTACTTCAGTTGGTTCTCAAACTTCTTCGAGTTCTACTATTTTGCCCTTTCTATCAAGTAGAAATTACCTTTCCATAAAGGTGGCATTCCTAGATACAAACACTTTTGTCTCGCTGGGATAATAGAAATAGTATCCAATGGAGTTCTTTGGATACCCAATGAAGTAGCATAAGATGGATCTCGTATCCAACTTATCTCCCACTGTCTGCTTCACGTAAGCAGGACATCCCCAAATCCTCATAAATGAGTACTTGGGTGGTTTGCCCATCCATATCTCATACGGGGTCTTATCCACTGCCTTGGTGTGGACATTGTTCCACAACATGACCGCTGTTTCGAGCGCATAGCCCCAAAACGAGGTCGGAAGCTCAGTGAAGCTCATCATAGATCGAACCATGTCCAACAAGGTCCGATTACGACGCTCCGCTACACCATTGAGTTGTGGTGTGGCCGGAGGGGTCCACTGTGAGAGAATCCCATTCTCCTTCAGATAGTCTTGAAACTCAGTACTTAAGTATTCACCACCTCGATCAGATCGAAGTGCTTTAATACTTTTGCCTAACTGATTTTCTACTTCAGCCTTGAATTCTTTGAACCTTTCAAAGGATTCAGACTTGTACTTCATCAAGTACAAGTACCCGTACCTAGAGTAATCATCGGTAAAGGTGATGAAGTATGTGTGACCGTATCTAGTACCGATACTAAATGGGCTCTGATACCACTGTTGGGGATCCAGATCCGCCCCCCGGCGAGGCAGCGGAAGAACAAACAGTAAAGGCCGGGAGACGATCAATACGAAAAACAACAATTAAATAATCGTCATACATAGGGCGTTCAAAACGAATACCTTGCTGGCACTTGTGCCTGGCTCCAACCGGAATTTCAAGAACCCGGCTCTTCTCGGTATATTGCGGTAGATAATCGCCAATCCGGTCCACGACCAGAACCGAGACTCCTTCGTCATGCAGCACTAGAAGCACTGACGAATTCTGCACGAACGGATTCTCCTCGACGAGTTGGCCGGAAACGAATTTCCGGCGACAACGGGCGGCGGCGCACGGCGAGCGGCGGCTGCGGCGTTTGGAGAGGAGGGAAGGGGCGGCTAGCACTAGGTTTAGGGTTGATGTGTAGTGTCTTGTTAAGTCTTGATTAAGCTTAATTAAATAAGCTCCGGAATTACAAGAACCCGGCTCTTCTCGGTAGATTGCGGTAGATAATCGCCAATCCGGTCCACGACCAGAACCGAGACTCCTTCGTCAGGCTGCACTAGAAGCACTGACGAATTCTGCACGAACGGATTCTCCTCGTCGAATCGGCCGGAACGAATTCCGGCGACTCGAGGCGGCGGCGGCGTGTGTAGAGAGGAGGGGAGGCGGCTACTTTTAGGGTTTGTCTAATTGTGTTGTTAGGTTAAGTCATAATCCCATATTAAATAGAATAGGTGATGGGTTTTGAATCCGGCCCAACGGGTCCGGGTCCAACGGATGAACATTCGTTTCATCTCCATCACCGAGAATTCACCGTAACTCCGATCGCCGATCAGATCGGACGGATCGACTCAGTTTCCAAAACTGAATATTATGATCTGAAAAACCATTTTTCAGAACCCCAGTGCAAAATGACCGTTTTGCCCCTCAACAGCGGGAAACCCCGGTTTGACCCCTGTTGACTTTTAGGAAGTCGCACTTCCCGAAATCCTCTTCTCGTGCCCAACACATTGAGCTGAGTATCCGTGCGGGAATCTCGAATCTAGTACTTGTGTGACCCTCAATGGTTCAGGGATACAGCTAGCCGTGGGCCCACAACCATTGTGGCTCCGGAATCACAATTCCGGACTTGCCCAACGGATCATGGTAAAGCGTCTAGCAACATCGCCCCATGATCCCCTAGGTATCACTGATAGTGCCTGCAAGAACCAGTCGGTCGTGGTTAGCGTACAGTACGGTCCTTTCAATCCATATATCCCGATCAGATCAACGACCATTGGTAAATCGAGAGTCGCTAAAGATCCAATAGCTTTGCATACATCTTGGAGATCAAATAGTGACATCGCGAGTGTAACTAGGTAAACACATTTACCTAAAACACTTCTAGTACTCTGGCCAGAGATTTATACACTATTATCCCCTCAGATAGCATAGGATATCCACGCATGTCTGTGAGCGGTGAATCCTCGACAACGATGCATCGACTCCTACTTGACTAGGAACATGTTTAGAATACACAGCGACTATTAGATGTGTTTCATGATAGCCGTCATACCCACTATCACATCTAACATACGCTTTAGTGCATTCTAGGTCATTACTCAACACAATTGTAAATCATTACACACATAATGAAAGTAAAGAACGCCATATAAGTAAATGCGAATATCATATATAAAGATTGTTTGTACAAGAGTCTATAAAACCCACACGCCACAAGTTGGCTAGTTGGGCATCTACTCTAACAATCTCCCACTTGCCCTAAAGCCAACTACTCATCAGACGCAGTCCCATTGTTTCGCGATGTTTTTCAAACAATGGTCCAGGCAAGGGCTTCGTAAGTGGATCAGCAACGTTGTCTGCAGAGGCGACTCTCTCAACTGCTATGTCACCTCTAGCCACAATATCCCGGATTATGTGGTATTTCCTCAGTATGTGTTTGGATCTTTGGTGAGACCTAGGCTCCTTTGCTTGTGCAACGGCACCCGTGTTGTCGCAGTACACCGGGACTGGACCAACTCCATTAGGAATGACGCCCAACTCTGGGACGAAATTCCTTATCCAAAAGGCCTCCTTAGCAGCAGCTGATGCTGCAATGTACTCAGCCTCAGTGGTTGAATCCGTGATGGTTTCTTGCTTGGAACTCTACCAAGAGACAGCACCACCATTGAGCTTGAATACAAATCCAGAGGTTGATTTCGAATCATCCATGTCACACTGGAAGCTAGAATCAGTGTAGCCTTCCAGTCTCAGTTCACCACCCCCATAGACCATGAACATATTCTTAGTCCTTCGCAAGTACTTAAGAATATCCTTCACGGCCTTCCAATGCAATTGGCCGGGGTTGGCCTGGTAGTGGATCGTGACACTCATAGCATATGTGACGTCCGGTCTAGTAGAGATCATGCCATACATAATACTACCTATAGCCGAGGCATATGGCACACGTGCCATACTCTCTATCTCCTCATCAGTCTTTGGACACATAGACTTGGATAGAGTGACCCCGTGGCACATAGGTAGGTGTCCTCTCTTGGACTCTTCCATAGAGAACCTCTTAAGTATGGTATCGATGTAGGTAGCTTGGGTGATTCCGAGCATCCGTCTAGATCTATCCCGATAGATCTGTATTCCAAGAATATATGATTCTTCACCCATGTCCTTCATCGAAAATCTGCTAGACAACCATACTTTAGTTGACTGCAACATTCCTACATCATTCTCAATGAGTAGAACGTCGTCAACGTAAAGTACGAGGAACGTCACAGCGCTTTTAACTACCTTCTTGTAAACGCATGGCTCCTCGGGATTCTTGATGAAACCAAATTCCTTAATTGTTTCATCGAATCTTAGGTTCCAACTTCGCGATGCTTGTTTGAGACCGTAGTGTTGGTCCTTATGAAATAGGATCAAGGAGAAAATCAGCAGCCGTGCTTTGTTAAAAGTGTTTAAAGATTTTCGCGCTGCTGATACACACTGGAGGTGCAATACCTCGTTGTTCTTGAACACATATAAAAACTCAACAAGAAGAGTACCGGAGACAGATCTGGTATGATTTAAAAATCATGCGGAAAATACCAGAACTGAATCCTATATTTTAAAACAACTCAAACAGATTTATGTACAACATAAATCTGTTCAAGACTTTGCAAGTGCTAGTGTGTTCACTGTGTAAGCAATGCGATGCTAGAATGCTAAGTGCTGATTTAAATGCGTGCTGTTATGCCATGTGCTGAACTGTAAACGTGCAATGCTAAAGTGAAAGCTTGTTGAATGAATAAAGAACACAATACAGTACACAGCATATTTGTTTCTGGAAGTTCGGACTTCAATGTCCTACATCTCCCCTTCTTCCACCTCGGAAGGATCCACTACTAGAAGATTTGATCTTACAACTTCGTGTACAGACCCAATCCCACAACCAGCAGCTGTGAGAACTCCTAGAGTCCACAAATGCACAACAGCCTCAACTGTGTGACTGACTACATACACATGAGTTTTACGTCTTCGTGCTTGGACGTGAACTGATACAAGATTTCGAGATTCATTCACAGATAGATGTGAATGAATCTCGGTGTGTGAGATTGTTACAATGAAACGCTCAACTCTCTGATTTTCTCACACACGAGGGACATGCTCTAACAAGCTAATCTAGACTCAGCAATCGACTCTCGTGAAGGCTCCTCTCTAATGGCGGTCGATTTCTTCGTCTATCTGTCCATTTTTCCCTCTGTTGATGCACTGTATATTCAATGTATTTCTACCACAGTATTGTAGTTGCACCAACGTTTCTCACGCACGAACGCTACTCTTCTTCAATGGCGCTTCTCGAATATATAGCCTCTGTAGAATTTCTTCCCGTTGGACACAACTTCTTCTCGTTCAAAATTGTTCTGTAAAGTACCGCCAGGGGAACAGTACTTGTGTCCTTTTCTTTTGCAGGCTTCTTGTCGTTTTCGCCATTTGAATTGAGCTCAGCAGTTGACATCCAGCTTTGATAACTCTTCGTAGGTTGTCAACTGCTTCGCTGCTGATTCATTCTTCGACTGAATGCAACGCTTCGCTACTTCTTCTTTTCTTGCGTCTGTATATCCTGCGACTGGATGCGTAGCAACAACTGATTCATTGTAGCTCACGACTGGATGCTGCTGTTGCTTGCGTCTGGTTCATCATTTGCTTCTCCTGAATCTTCTTCAACAACAATAGATTTATCTTCTTGCGTCTGGATACTCAAACACTGCGTCTGGAAGTCTTTGCGTTGCAACTGGATCAACTGTAGCTTGCGACTGCTGAAATTATCAACGCAAAGTCTTCCTGCTGAATCTTTAGCGCAAGAGCAAAACGCTGTTGTATCAACTTATGTAAACGACATCGTTTTGCTATTGCTATCTTCAAATAGCATCTGCTGATGAACAGCAGCTTGCGACTGAATTAGATCCTCTACGACGTCGCTTCCTCTTGCGTCTGGATGAAGCTACCTGCTGATTCTTGCGACTGCTCAATCAAACCATCTGCTGAATATGATGACGTCATCAATGCTAATCCATCTGCTGATCGCTTCTTATTGCGAATGCAAAACACTGTCGTTCCAACTTATTCACGCGACATCGTTTTGCAATCGCCAACTCCAAATACCAACTGCTGGTTGAAGCTCTCTTCTGATTCTATTCCACTGTAGCTCCCTGCTGAATGATGACGTCACTGCTGATGTCATCTACACTTAGCGCTCCAACTGATTTCTTCATCGTTCCAGCTCCAGCTTGCGACTCTTCTTTGCTTATTGAATAGCGACTGTTGATAGATTAATCAACAGTACTTATAATTGCTACTGCTAACAGATTCGTCAACAGTAACTTGCGCATCTTCTTCTTCGATCTTATTCTCCAGTGCGCTTCTCAATATCTCTGGTTCACTTTATCTCTTTAGCGCTTGCAGCTGGTTGTCATCGTTTCAGCTGGTTCATCATGCTCCAGCTGATTCAATCTTGGCCTCTGCCTGATTACGAACAACTGATTCAACTTTGGACGTCTCCATTGCTAATCCAGCTGCCGATTCCAAGAACACCAAACCAACTGCTGATCGTTTATAATGCGAACCATTGGCTAGACAAATGTAGCTGCTGCTGATCGTCTTCTTCGTTCCTAAAACCTGTACGCTTAAGTGGAATTGTTAGAAACACAATAATAGGTTTTGTGTAATCCAAAACTTAATTAGGATCTGTCAAAACAGATCCAACACGTAGATCGATCTCTGAAGCTTGCATACCTTATGCTCGCTTCCAACAGATGTGAAACCCTCAGGCTGCGTCATATAGATCTCTTCCTTAATGTTTCCATTAAGGAACGCAGTTTTCACATCCATTTGCCATATCTCATAGTCGTACCATGCGGCTATGGCTAACAGTATTCTAATTGACTTGAACATTGCAACTGGCGAGAAGGTTTCATCATAGTCAACACCTTGCCTTTGAGTGTAACCTTTCGCGACCAGTCGTGCCTTTTAGGTCATTACCTTGCCATCAGGCCCAAGTTTCCTCTTGTATACCCATTTGCACCCAATAGGAACGATTCCTTCGGGAGGGTTAACGAGAGTCCAAACTTGGTTAGCATGCATTGAGTCAAACTCAGACTGCATTGCTTCAAGCCACAAATTAGAATCAGCATCGGAAATTGCCTCCTTGAAAGTTCTTGGATCAGATCCAATAACTTGATCACCTTGATCATCTTCAAGGAGAAAACCATATCTCTCAGGAGCCCTAGGAATCATTTCGGATCTCCTAGGTGCGACCATATCTGGTACCGGCTCAGTAGGTGCGGGAGATTCACTTGGTACTTCAATTGGTTCTCGAACTTCTTCGAGTTCTACTATTTTGCCCTTTCTATCAAGTAGAAATTCCCTTTCCATAAAGGTGGCATTCCTAGAGACAAACACTTTTGTCTCGCTGGGATGGTAGAAATAGTATCCAATGGAATCCTTTGGATACCCAATGAAGTAGCATAAGATGGATCTCGTATCCAGCTTATCTCCTACTGTCTACTTCACGTAAGCAGGACATCCCCAAATCCTCATAAAAGAGTACTTGGGGGGTTTGCCCATCCATATCTCATAATTGGCCGGGGTTGGCCTGATAGCGGCTCGTGACACTCAGAGCATATGCGACGTCCGGTCTAGTTGAGATCATGCCATACATAATACTACGTATAGCCGAGGCATATGGTACACGTGCCATACTCTCTATCTCCTCATCAGTCTTTGGACACATAGACTTGGATAGAGTGACCCCGTGGCACATAGGTAGGTGTCCTCTCTTGGACTCTTCCATAGAGAACCTCTTAAGTATGGTATCGATGTAGGTAGCTTGGGTGAGTCCGAGCATCCGACTAGATCTATCCCGATAGATCTGTATTCCAAGAATATAGGATGCTTCACCCATGTCCTTCATCGAAAATCTGCTAGACAACCATACTTTAGTTGACTGCAACATTCCTACATCATTCCCAATGAGTAGAATGTCGTCAACATAAAGTACTAGGAACGTCACAGCGCTTTTAACTACCTTCTTGTAAACGCATGAATCCTCGGGATTCTTGATGAAACCAAATTCCTTAATTGTTTCATCGAATCTCAGGTTCCAACTTTGCGATGCTTGTTTGAGACCGTAGATCGATCTCTGAAGCTTGCATACCTTATGCTCACTTCCAACAGATGTGAAACCCTCAGGCTGCGTCATATAGATCTCTCCCATAATGTTTCCATTAAGGAACGCAGTTTTAACATCCATATTCCATATCTCATAGTCGTACCATGCGGCTATGGCTAACAATATTCTAATTGAACTGAACATTGCGACGGGTGAGAAGGTTTCATCATAGTCAACACCTTGCCTTTGAGTGTAACCTTTCGCGACCAGTCGCGCCTTGTAGGTCATTACCTTACCATAAGGCCCAAGTTTCCTCTTGTACATCCATTTGCACCCAATAGGAACAATTCCTTCGGGAGGGTTAACGAGAGTCCAAACTTGGTTTGCATGCATTGAGTCAAACGCAGACTGCATAGCTTCAAGCCACAAATTAGAATCAGCATCGGAAATTGCCTCCTTGAAAGTTCTTGGATCAGATCCAACAACTTGATCACCTTGATCATCTTCAAGGAGAAAACCATATCTCTCTGGAGCCCTAGGAATCCTTTCGGATCTCCTAGGTGCGGCTACATCTGGTACTGGCCCAGTAGGTGCGGGATATTCACTTGGTACTTCAGTTGGTTCTCGAACCTCTTCGAGTTCTACTATTTTGCCCTTTTATCAAGTATAAATTCCCTTTCCATAAAGGTGGCATTCCTAGAGACAAACACTTTTGTCTCGCTGGGATAGTAGAAATAGTATCCAATGGAGTTCTTTGGATACCCAATGAAGTAGCATAACAAAGCCAGTTGTTTTCTCGGATCTGATCATACGAATTGCCCTAATTGTATAGATCTTTCAATTTTCAAATCGTAACAAAAACGTTTTTTTAAAGCCACCGGCCGGCCGCCGCCTCGTGCGGCGGCCCATCGCGCACGCGACGCCATGCGCGCTGGCCACGCATGGTTGCCGGCCATGGCCAGCAGCCACGCGCACCTAGTTGCGCGCTGGCCGATACATGCGCGCCGCCTCGCGCGCAGCTGCGCGATCGTCAAGCGCCGATCTCGCGCGCCATGTTGCGCGATGATCGCGCATGATGGCCGCTGCGCTTCGCGAAGGAGGTCGGCAGCTGCTGATCCACGCCGATGCTACTGGTTGCGCAAGACGTTGCGCTACGACCGAGAGGTCGCCGACCTCCTGCGCACGCGATTGGCGTGCGACATCGATGAAGCGCCGCACTTGTCGTGGCCGCGTGCGCCCCTTGCGACGCGCGCGATTTCGTCGATGGCGGCCGCCGGCCGGCCGCCGCTCCGGCGATGCTCCAGCGAGTCTCCGGCGGTGTCGTGACGGCTGATAGGAATTCTTCTAGGGTTTGGTTCGGGCCTGTCCCAGGCAGCCCGTGAAGTTTTCGGGCCGATATGCGATGTCGGGCCCGATTTTGATCGATTTTGAAATTTTAAGTTTTTGGGCCTAAAATTGTTTTAAACCCAATTTGATACAATTAGAATTAGTAAAATGTGATTTTAATTATGAAATATGATTTTGTAATAAAATATGATTTTGTTGATTAAAATTTGTTTTATCGACAAAATACGATTTTATTATAAAATACGATTTCGTAATTAGAATATGATTTTACGATAAATAATTACATTATTTAAATTATGCATGTTAATTAGATTAATTGCATGATTGGGGTGATCGAGAGCCGTGCCCAATGTGTTAGGTGTATGCAATAGGTTTTATTTGATTTCGGTTTTTATATATTGATTATCATTTAAAGTGGGCCTGTTTGTGGCCCGTTCCCACCCCTTGATAAATGTATCCCTTATTTGTCATAGTTAATTTAAATGTAAATTACTAGATTTAGTGGAAGGACATCCGAAGACGGTGGAGATGACGATCAAGATATAGAAGACCGAAGATCTGTAAAACCGGAAAGCTTTGTAATAGGATTGCATTGCATATTGCATTACCCCTAGGATTGGACCTAGGTCCGTGGCTGGCTACCACGGACCGCATAGCTCTCGCGATCGATCATCCCAATGTTACTTTATATATGTTGATATATATTGTAATTGAATCCGCATGTTTGCATGTTTTAAATTAGATTTAAATATGCATGAGACCAAAATTTTTCAAAAATAAAATCCCTCGTTTTAAATTTGATTTAAAACTCATATCAAGATAAATTTTTATTCGATAAACTAAAGTTTATTTAAAATTGTTTAAATTAACCCTACCTTCCATCAACAATGGGTGTACATCGATGCTACCCGTGTACATGGCCCGGATCATATTATTGAGGGGGTCATGTATGCCGAAAAGCTGTCCATGCCATTGACAATTGTTGTGAGTCGGTTGGAACTCCCTTTAACGTTGGCTCATATTATTGGGGAGTTAAGGGGACCGTCCTTCACGACTCAACATTGATGGGTCGTCTTGACACGTGATAGTAAACAGCGTCATATTATTGGGCCCTTACTGGATGTGAGGTGAATACATGGAGGTTGCACCGGCTGCAATCAGAAACTACCTTTTGGGGGTCATGGATGGCTGATATTATTCGGGTCCATGATCGCCTGATTGGGCTCCGTGTACCCACTAAAGAAACCTGTTTTCTCTATTTCATTAGAGGGTGGTGAAATCATTAAAATATTGGGAGGGTAATTCATAAAACTAAATGACCATGTTTTATGTCTTAGCGTTTATTTTGATATAGTCAGTAATGCATTTCTGTTTTCTTTTCAG
>KV004597.1:0-39510 GCA_001598015.1 Dorcoceras hygrometricum
TATGTTTTCTTGGTACTGTATGCTATTATTTGGCAGGTTGCCTTATTGGTTTTAAACTGGGATCTTATTTTGAGTATCGCATTATTTTAACTTATATCGTTTTAAACCGTCGGGCCTAAAAGCGAAAATTTTACCCACTTTTTGTTAGCTTCCGCGTGTGTTTATTCGTTGTGAGCACGAGGCCTGACAGCAGATCCCGTTGTACATGTAGATGAAGATTCAGTTTTTGCGAATCAAGGTGTACAGGTGGCAGAAGATCAACGTCCAGATCCTACAGTATCAAGGAGTTCCTCTTCTGATTCCTCTATGCATTTTAATGCAGACGACACTCTTCTGGGTGCCGACACATCTATTGAACAGATTCTCATACCCACTACCACTGCTCCTGCTACAGAACTCTCCGAACAGTTTGCTCAGCTACGGGCTTCTATTTCCCAGCTGTCCATCAAGCAGATGCGGACTCAAAGCAGCATTGGAAACCTCCAGAACCATCTCTTATCAAGAATCGATGATCTTGAGAAAGCCTCTGCCAATTCTCGTACTCAACAAGATCAAGACCTTCGAGGTCACTTTAAAAGCGTTTGCCAGGAGGTCTAAATTCAGAAAACTGCCTTATCTTTGAAGTACTTGAATTTAAGAAAGGCGTTAGAGCTCAAAGTGGCATCTTCACGACTGAATTAGCTGATATTCGTAAAGAGATCAAAGATCAATCTAAGGAGTTCGATGATAAACTGGCTGCTATTCGCAATGATTTGCTTGAATTCCATGTGGAAACACAGGAAAAATATGCTTCCCTTAGTGCTAATCTTGCTGAACTCATAGTCTTTGTCACTAGGGGCCGTGATGACAAAAAGGGGGAAGTGGGTAGTATCCATGCCGAGGTCAGCCTCCTCCTGAAGATAAAAGTAAACCTGGATCTGGAGATGGTGGTAGTAGTGGTAGCAGAAGTGAGCCTTCATGAAAAAGATGAAGCAGTGGATCTAAGCAGAGAGATTGGAGATACTGAATAAATGGATAGATCTGGATAGTTTCAAGTTTTCGATTTTTCAGTTCTTTGTACAAATATTTTGTATTGTGCTTCTGGATCTAAGCAGAGAGATTGGAGATACTGAATAAATGGATAGATCTGGATAGTTTCAAGTTTTCGATTTTTCAGTTCTTTGTACAAATATTTTGTATTGTGCTTCATATTTAAATATATAGCAGACTTGGAGCAATTTATTGTTGTCTCTTTTAAGTCAAATGCTGCTAAGTTTTTTCGTCACCAAAAAGGGGGAAATTGTTAATATAAAATTTATAAGTTTTGGTGATAACAAAATAAGACTGAAAACTTAACATAAGTACTCGCAGAGGACAAGAGATTGAAGATTTCAGATTCCATGACGTCGTGACATTGAGAGTTAAGTTGCGCTGACATCTGAGTTGACTATTCGGGATTTGATCAAATATCGAGTCAAGTATTCAGTTATCGGGTTGAGGATTTCAGAGTTAAGTTCTTAAGAGTTATTTTGAGTTATTGGGACAGTTGTTCAGATTTGAAGGCATTCAGATTTGATTCAGAAGATACAGTAAGAGATCTGTTTTTGAGCAAAGTATTTTCAGACTTGATTCAGAGGCTTTAGTAACAGTTTCTGGTATATCGACTAAGATGTTATTGTTAGAGTAGATGCCCAACTAGCCAACTTGTGGCATGTGGGTTTTATTGACTCTTGTATATGACAATCTTTATATATGTTATTCGCATTTATTTATGGCATTCTTTATCTTCATTATGTTATATGATGTTAACAATTGTGTTGGATAAAGACCTAGAATGCACCATAGTGTATCTTAGATGTGATAGTGGATATGATGGCTATCATGAAACACATCTAATAGTCACTGTGTATTCTGAATTCGTTCCTAGTCGATTGGGCCATCAAAATGATGATAAGGCCGCCCGAGCTTGAGACTAGCATCTGCGATGCGAAGTACCATGTTTCATTGGTAGGGAAAATTGTGATGTTCTGAGCATGCAGATGGATGATCTATCGAAATACCCTCGTTCGGACTTTCCAAGTGGTTACCATTTGTCGAGTGGATAAGTCCGAGGTCTTGGTTGTACTGATTAGTCCTCACTACTCGAAACGCCATTGAGGCTCTACATGATAGGCGCCTCACTTTGACCCGTTTGCCGACTCACTTGGAGTCATTAGGCGGCGGGATTGGGTGAGGTCCGGATGCATGTAGGAGTCGATGCTTCGTTGTCGAGGATTCACCGCTCGCTTTCATGCGTGGATATCCTATGCTATCTGAGGGGATAATAGTGTATAAATCTCTGGCCAGAGTACTGGATGTGTTTTAGATAAATGGGTTTACCTAGTAACACTCGTGATGTCACTATTCGATCTCCAAGATGTATGGATAGTTATCGGATCTTTAGCGACTGTCGATTTACCAATGGTCGTTGATCTGATCGGGATATATGTGTTGAAAGGACCGTACTGTACGCTAACCATGACCAACTGGTTCTTGTAGGCACTATCAGTGATACCTAGGGGATCATGGGGCGATGTTGCTAGGCGCTTTACCATGATCCGATGGGCAAGTCCGAAATTGTGATTTCGGAGCCGCAATGGTTGTGGGCCCACGGCTAGTTGTATCCCTGAACCATTGAGGGTCACACAAGTACTGGATTCATGATTCCCGCACGGAAACTGAGCTCAATGTGTTGAGCATAGGAAGAGGATTTTAGGGAGTGCGACTTCCTAAAAGTCAACAGGGGTCAAATTGCGATTTCCCAAAGTTGAGGGGCAAAACTGCCATTTTGGACTAGGTAATCTGAAAATTTGTTTTTCACATAATAATATTCAGTTTTGGAAACTGAGTCGATCGGTCCGATCTGATCGTCCATCGGAGTTATGATGAAACCGCAGTTATTTAAATGAACCGAATGTTCATATGGACTTGGGCCTGACCCAAGTCCAATGGGCTGGTTCAAGCCCATGTATACTTGTTATATTCTAATGTTTGATTAGGGCTTTAATCACTAACTCATAACCTAACCCTAGACCAAGAGTTCGGCCACCCCTCCTCTCAAACCTCACGCACGGCCGCCGCCGTCCGTTCGTCGTGTGATTGGACTTGTTTCGATCACCACGACGAGGAGTTTCCGTCCGTGCTAGAATCCGTCAGATCTTCTAGTGCAGATTGACGGAGGAATCTTGATTCCGGTCGTGGACCTGATTAGGAGGATCTACCGCCGCCTACAATTCAAGAGCCAGATTCCGTGCGAATTCTGGTTGGATCCAGGCGCCTAGACGTCAACAAGGTAACGATTCTATGAACACCATATGAATGTTTATAGAATTGTATTTGAATGTATTGAACGTTTCTCGGGGCATTTTTGATTTCCGCTGCGCCCCCGGGAAACGGGATCCGGATCCGGATCCGCCATTGTCGCCAACAGTTATTATTCAGATTCGAGAGTATCATAGGTGAACAGACTCTTTGCAAGCAATTCAGATGTGAGAAACAGTGAAGTCAGATCTGTATATGCTACTTCAAGATATTAAGCTACTACTGATGATCAGTTTTGACGGAGTATATTCGAAAGAGCTTTACGGTAGTTCAGATTTCTATAACAGACTTATATTGGACAGATTTGACTCAGTGACTTACAGTTGTATGCTATCAGATTTGATTGTATTACAATAACAGTAAGTATTCAGATTTGACACATTCAAGTATACACAAAGAGGGAAAGATTCGTTTAACAGAGTAATCTTTCAGGTGTGAGCTTCGAACCACTTCAGATATTATAAAAGGATTATTTGAGGAGAATCAACGGTCATGATCTAACCGTATAAAAGCCTGGAATTAAGGAGACAAGGTCAGAGCTATTTTGGATAAAATTGCACAGTACGCAGAGTGCTTGATACGATGATTACCAGCTTTGGTATATAAGTAAATTTAGCCCTACAAGCGCAGTTTACCTTTTGCATGGCATTAATGGAGCATTAAATTCTATGATACGATAAAGATATGCAAAAGAGCTTATCTCTACTGGCTACATTTATTGCCCGTTGAAGACAAAGAGTATAAATAGCTGAAGAATTCAAATGGAGAAGCTCTCGGTCATTCTCATCCATTAACAACGTTCTTTGCTATCATAACATCCTTGCATACTCACTGGGAACCTTTTCATCGAAAATATTCCAAGTCCCAGTATTTGAATCTCGAAGAACACTCAAGTTCAAGCTTTCATAGTTTCACTCTTCGAGATATCTTCTGGTTTACATTTGTAAACAGTTATTGTTGGAAAAATAACCAGAAGATTTACAGTGCTCAATAGTATCGTATTTCATTGTAATATCAGTTTTTGAGTCTGTAAAAGACTTGCTGTGTGAAGTTGTAAAATCAAGCGTGTATTGGTTATTGCTAGGAGTTCACTTGGAGCGAGGCTCAGTGATCGGGTTTCTACAGTGTCTGTATGCATCAAAGTCTTCTAGTGAAACCTTCCTGCAAAGGAAGAAGGGGAGACGTAGGATCTTCAGATCCGAACTTCCATAAACAAACTCTGAACCTTGCACTTTTACTTTACAGCATCGCATTTATATTTATATTGTTCACTGATCGATCGACTTATTTCCGCACATTATTTGTTAGTCAAGAAATCAGATTTGGGACTGAGATACCTCAGATCTGGTAACTCGGATCTGAGTTAAGCGAGGCGCTTTTAAAATTACTTTAAGGTTTCGAAAATTTAAAAATCTAAAGGAGTTCATTCAAACCCCCCCCCCCTTCTGAACTCCTAAGGCTGTTTTCGATCCATATTGATCCTATCAGACGACCTCGCCACCAGAAGGACCCTAAGGTGCAGCAGCGGTGTGCTGAGATCCAGCCAATGGACACACTCTCGCAAAATGTCCATATTTCCCACAAATATTGCAAGCACCCTGAACCCCTACACACTGCGTCATAGGGTGTTTGCCTCCACACTGACCACAAAATGTAGCCCTGGGACTACTGCTGCTGTGAGACCTGATTTTGATGTAAGATTAATTGTTTGTATGAATCGGATTTTAAGGAGAACCAGTCGTAGCGTGTTTGTATCCAGCCGCTGCTTTATTTTGGTTGTTGAGGGTAAAACGATAGCGTTTTGATAAGTTGGATACGGCACCGTTTGGATTAGTTGCTGCGACGCCGTTTTGGATATTGCGACTGGTACCAGCTGGGAGCAAACGTCAACGATGGTCAACTCTACTGTAGCTTGCGTCTGGTTGTTTTGCATGAGAGCTAGCAACTGGATGACGTAGGTTGTGCGTCATCGTTTTGGTTAGCGCTAAGGAATCCAGTCGATGGGTTAGCGACCAGCTGTTGGGTTTGTGCGACGTCGTTTACGTAAGTTGGAACGCAGCGTTTTGATACAACGACTGGTACCAGCTTTTGGTTTGTGGAGCATCCAGTCATTGGGTTGTCCAACTTTTGGGTTTGAGGACCAGTCGCAAGTAGCGATTGACGTGTCACTTTGCGACGTCGTTTTGTGTTGTTGAGATTTTATTAGTTATGGGATTCAGCAGTTGGTTTGCTTTGCACCTGCTGGTTGTGTTTTCAACGAGTGTCGACTGGTTTTGTCGGTGGGATTTGTTATCAGCAGTTGAGATGTGTATATATATAGGAAGACTTGGTCTTCGATTGATTTATTAGATTTCCATACTTAGCGAAATATTCTCCCGATTGTTGTTCTTCGCTTCGAACCCTGGGTTACTGTTCACCGTGAGTTTCTCCGATGAATTTCCGTCGTTTTCGGCCACCGTTTGGTACGTGCGAGGTAGCGTTGGACTCCTCTTGAGAAGCTCTTCCTTTCTATACCATTCTTGGAGGCTGTTTTTGGCTAGAGCGAGATCGCGAAGTTGCTGTTTTCGGTCGTGTGTTGCGTCGTTGAGGTAGAACTTCGAATTGTTGTTGAGATCTTAGTCTTAGCCTTTGTTTAAGCTTCCTGTTAGTGGTATTGTTGGAATAAGCTACTGGTGTGAGTGTATGACTCCCAGCCGTGCTTTCTGTGTATTAGCCTCCCTTGAGAATATTGCCCTGTGTGTTTCGGCAGGTTGTTATCCATATTTCTCGGGACCTTTGCTTGTGATAATTGTTGCACAGAAAGTATAAGGTACGGATTTGAGGTTGATGTAGCTGGGAATTGGCGTGAGATTTAATGTTAGATGGCTGCTGGTGCATTGCCGTGGATGTTGCTATGTGTATATGTGATTGTTGATTTTAGCTGCATATGTGATTGTTGATTTTAGCTGCTATGTTTATGCATACACGCATTTTCCATATTGCATTCATATCTCTGTTGCAGCCATTGCCTTGTATCTCGTTGTATTGCTGTTGTTTCTTACCAGGATGCGAGGGCGAGCGGCAATACCGCACTCTCATCTCCCTGCTGGGTTCTGTTAGCCACCACGCGCCGAGTGGTTAACTACCACATTTCATGGGCTAGGCAACGGCAGGTTGAGTTGTTTGTTGCATCTGGTATATGGGTGTAGTGTCAAGGCGAGTGGCTCATTACCACACTTTGAACACACCCCGTGGCCACTGATTCGTTGCTGATCTTGTGGAGCTATGTTTGAGTTCCTTGGCTCCCTGTTCGGTTGAGTTCCTTCAGCTGTTATCCGGTGTCTCATGCATAGCATCTGCATTTTATCTTATGCATTCCTTTTAGCTATTTCATTTGCTCGGGTGTAGTGTCAAGGCGAGTGGCTCATTACCACACTTTGAACACACCCCGTGGCCACTGATTCGTTGCTGATCTTGTGGAGCTATGTTTGAGTTCCTTGGCTCCCTGTTCGGTTGAGTTCCTTCAGCTGTTATCCGGTGTCTCATGCATAGCATCTGCATTTTATCTTATGCATTCCTTTTAGCTATTTCATTTGCTCTCCGTACTGGGGTTTGACCCCATGTCCCTCTAGGGCTTGGTTGTTTTCGTTGTTTGTGTTGTTTTCAGGGAATCCAGGTTTTACAGCTGGTCGTGGTTTTAACCCAGCTGGTGGTGCCCCAGGAGGTGGTTAGAGTATCCCAGTTGCGTATAGCATATTTATATGTATCAGTATAGTTAGCCAGGGGGATGCCCTGTGCTTCGTTATTGTATATTGTTGTTGGAGTCTGATACATGTTGTTGTTGCTGTTGTTATGCTATACTGTTGGTTGTTTCTTTAAACTGGGATATATTTTGAGTATTGCGGTATTTTAAATTATATTGTTTTAAACCGTCAGGCCAAAAGCGAAAATTTTACCCGCTTTTTGATAGCTTCCGCATGTGTTTGTATGATTTTACTCTGTTAAGAGCACGAGGCCTGACAGCTGCTACTAGAACTACCCGAACCAGAAGAACTAGAACCCTGATTCTTCTTGTAGGATCGAGCGCTTGCCACTTTACCAAAAGGTATAGCTGGTGGTAATGGTGCAACTCCAATATTTTAAACCTTATAGCAACACAAGCGCCACGGTTCGATCGCTCTACCTAGCAGGGGCAATTATTGCACTCCAACAATCCCCCTCCCAATAATTGCACTCCTTGCAATCATGGGAATCGAACCCGTGACCTTGGCTCTGATACCAATTGTAGGATCGAGCGCCTGCCGCTTTACCAAAAGCTATAGCTGGTGGTAATGGTGCAACTCCAATCTTTTAAACCTTATAGCAACACAAGCGCCACGGTTCGATCGCTCTACCTAGCAGGGGCAATTATTGCACTCCAACACTTCTTGAACTGATGGTCACGAGGTCTGAACCAGTGGCGCCCAGATTGTTGCGCTGACTTCTGGGGCTGCTGGGATGACTGGGGAAACTGGGGAGTTTGCGCCCCTGGAACATTGGGACGTGTACCGTGTGAAGTTTGAGGCTGAATCCGAGACCTGCGGTTCCGTAACCCTTCCTCGATTTCCATTGCCTTGTCCACTGTGTCCGCATAACTGGTAGGTGAACTCGCCAATACCAAGGAATAAATATCCTCGTTTAGTCCTTCCAAGAATTGGTTCCTCTTCGCCCTCTCACGGCCAGACACATGAGGAACATATGCAAGAAGAGAAGAAAACCTTCAAGCATACTCTCCCACCGACATGGTTCCCTGAACCAAGTTATAAAACTCTCGCTCCCGGGCATTCACATAAGACTCCGGAGCGTTCTCCTGACGGAACACAGTACAAAAACTATCCCAAGTCACCCCCACACAAGTCTCATCAAGAGTTCGGGAAGCACCTCTCCAACAGCGCTCTGCATTCTTCCTCAGTTGGATCGCAAAACTCAGCCTACGCTCGTCATCATAGCGCACTCGATCAAACATTCCTGTAATGTGCTGCAACTAGGACTCAGCATCGGAACTACTCTCGTCTCCATCAAAAGTCTGAGGATTAATCCTGTTGGAATGTTTCTATAGATCAGAATCTAAGTTTTGATTCACACAAAATCTGTTACTATTTGACTAACGGCTTTCGTGATATGTGCAGTGCACTTGATTGAGGAAACAGGGAGATATCCAAACTGGAACAGTGACGGGACGCCCAAGCTGGTCGAGTTGAAGATATCTTTGCTGGTATAGTAAGGGGACGCCCGAGCTGGAACAGCACTGTCTTTACCAGGTCATAGAAGACTTCAAGCTGGTTTACCAGTTTGGTAAAGGAGAAGAGCAGTTCAAGCGCAGAATCAAGCAGAGTTCAAGTGCAGCGAATGAAGCACAGAATTGCTCAAGTGCAGATCAAGTGCAGAGCACAAGGGCAGTGATTGAGTGTGAAGCCGAGTACAAGTGCAGTGAACGAGTGCAAATCCGATCACAAGCGGAGTACAATATACCTCGCTGAACGACCAGCTGGGAGGTCAGCTA
Source organism: Dorcoceras hygrometricum (assembly GCA_001598015.1). NCBI lineage: Eukaryota > Viridiplantae > Streptophyta > Magnoliopsida > Lamiales > Gesneriaceae > Dorcoceras > Dorcoceras hygrometricum. The sequence continues at coordinate 8,861 of KV004597.1, forward strand.
GGACATGAGAGCTGTTCTAATGAGAAGATAGATTGGCTCGAGGTGACCCCCGTGGACGAGGAAGAATCTGAATGTTGGGGCACTCGGTCAGTCTTCATAAAACCAGGCTGGCATACCCAAGAAGACCAACTTGGAGAACAGCTCAAATGAAGAATCTGCTCAGATATAGGGAGAAGGTTAAAACCAGTTGGTTAAGGACAAACCAGCTGGATAAGCTGATCAAGAGCTGATCCAGGAAGGAGGGACTCTATCTATCAAATTCATTATATTTTCTAGATAGAGAAACTCGAAGCTCTGAAGATGATGAAGATCAGCTCAAGAGCGATTGCAAACGAGAGGAGAAGAAGAGCTTTGAACGGCTTGAAGAAGCAACCAGCTCGAACAAGACCAGCTCAGTGCAGAACAGAACGGTGAACAAGCTGGCAAGCTGGTTAAGGTCAAATCAGCTCAGATAGCATAAAAGATTCTATCAAATCTACGAGCAAGGCGATTTTAATACAACGCTAAAGGACAAATACTGTCTGTGAGTTACCGAAGCGGAGAACGCGAGATCGGGACAAGACCACCTTGAATCACCAAAAACTCGATGGAATTTGCTTGAAGGAGAGGGGAGTGGGACATGAATGGTGAGGATAAGGGAGAAGGAGGCTAGGGCTAGGGTTTCAAGTGATTAGAGTTGGAGCAAAAAATGAATGAGTTCCAAAAATGACCCCCCCAATGTGATTAATTAAGAAAATTAGAGAATTTTCCTATCCTATGCTTTGAAATCTTTAATTTTTGTATTATAAGGCCTCCTAAATTTTAAAATACAATAAATACATTAAAACGGCCCGTATAGGTGGAAAACGGGTTCCCCTCAACAATAATCATAAAAGCTCAATTTTGTAAATTGCTGCTTAAAATAAATAAATTTTGGCTCTTAAAATCTGAGAGCATAAACGTTTCAAATAATTTTCATCTCGATCGTCCCTTGTCTCATCCAGACCAAGTTGTTTGTGTATAGTTTTTTCTTTAATTGTTCAAACGGTCAATGAAAATCTCTTTTTACGACCAAAGTTTTGTCACTGACCAAAGTTTTGTCATCACCAAAAAGGGGAAAATTGTTAGAATAAATTTCAGACGTTTTGGTGATGAAAATAAAAAAAGATCAATCAGACCAAAGGCACCAGATCTGGACGAAGCTTACAATGTTGGACATAGAAACCCGATCGGAGCAAAGTCAAGGTGGTTAAGAAAAAACCAGCTCAGCGCATTCAGGTACACTGGTTGAAAACCAAAAAAGGTATTTTGGTCAAGCTGGTTAAGGTTGTGAGGACTAGAAATGGTTAATTATGATTTACAGACTAATCAGATTTGAGGAAGGATTTTTTAAGTGTAGTTATTAACTATCAGGTTTTAGATTTGAGGACTTGGTGATTTTTCAGAATTTCAGTTTTGAGCGGGATCTGGATGTTCATATGTGTCCTTACGTGTTTACATGAATTGTCGCAATCAGGGAGCGAAACGCTGTCGTTTGGGTGCTAGTTAGACATGGTGTTGCAAGAGAATGCTACGTCGTATTGTGTATTCAGACTTGACGCTAGTGAATGAAATCTGCTTAGCGGGCGTGAGCAGATGTGAGCTTCTACTCGAGGAAGTCAGCGATGGTCAGTGGTCCAGAGTTGTTCAGATGTCAACGTTGGTCAACAGTACTGTGTAGACCGGTGCGGTTTCGAGATTACAGATGTGATCAAGATCTGAGGAGTGTTAGCGGGATCTGTTGCGAGAGCGGACTTCGATGCTACGTCGTTTTGATAAGTAAGAGCGACGTTGTTTTGGTATCAGAAACGCGTGTTTGTTTGGATATCGGATCTGAGTTAGCGTTGGCAGATGTGAGTGATAGCTGAGGCCAGATTTGAGGGACTTCTGCCTTAGCAATGAGATCTGAACTTATCGGTGAATTTATTTCCACTGTAGCTCAGACTTGGGGATTTAACTTAAGTGTCGATCAACACTTAGAGTATTATTTGAACCATATATTCCCTATCTTCATTCCCGATAACCCTCGACTGTTACTGTTCACCCGAACCCTATTTTCGTCGATTTCCATCGTTTTACGCCGCCGTTTGGAGCAAGATTGGTAGCGCTGAGCTCATCTTCTCTAGGGCTTTCGATTGATACCATTTTGGAGACTGGATTTGCCGGATTTGAGGAGCGCGAAGTTGTTGCAGTGTTCGTATGTCTTCGTGATTGTGGACCAGTAGTTATTCTGTTCTTTAACAGCTTTTGGTAAGTGATTCTTTACCGAGTAGTTCTCTGTTGGGGTTAGGTAGCTGAGTTAAGTTACTGGGCTTTAGAATTAAGCTGTTTGTGTTCAGATTTGAGTTGATATTTAGATACTTTGACAGATTCGAACTTGTAGTAGCTGCTGCTGAGTTACCGTGAACTGGTCGAAGATATCAAGCTGGAACAGTAAGGGGACGCCCAAACCGGTTCGGCAGTTTACTTCCAGAAGTGCAGGTAACATCAAGATGGTTCATCAGCTGGATGTTGGAGCAGCATGAAGATCAAGCGCAGAGTTTGAAGAGCAGTTCAAGCGCAGAATCAAGAGCAGAGCTGAAGTGAATAATTGAAGTACAGAATGCTCAAGTACAGAATAGCTCAAGCGCAGATCAAGTGCAGTGTACAAGAGCAGTGATTGAGTGCGTAGCCAACGCAATTTCGGAGGCCTGAACAAAGATGTTTGGCCGACGAATGGCTTAGGTTTCGACGAAGTAGTAGAACCGTTTCGGAGGGTACGACAATGGTCCTACGCGGAAATGTGCAAGATGATCCCACACTTGCATATTCTCATACTGGTCCCCCAACCGGATTATAATTCGGCGAGCTGGTACGGAGATGGAATCGAGATGGGAAACAAACTCAGTTCAAACCAGCTCGAAGACCAGCTGGGAAAAAAACTAGCTCGCACAAGATCAGTTCTGTGGAGAACTAAACGGCGAACAGACTGGCAAGCTGGTTAAAGACAAACCAGCTTGGGAGCAGCTGAGAACAAAGAGCAGAATCAAGCTGGTTAAGGTCAAATCAGCTCAACGCTTTGAAGATGATGAAGATCAGCTGACAAGAGCAAATTAGAAGAGTTGCTCAAGAGCGGTTGCAAACAAGAGGAGACGAAGAGATCTTTGAACGGCTTAGAGAAGCAACCAGCTCGATGAAGATCAGATTGATGAAGAAGCTGGTTAAAGACAACCAGCTAGATGGCAGGACAGATGCCATTAAATCTACGAGCAAGGAGATTTGAATACAACGCTAAACGACAAACAATTTTTAGTATTCAAATCGACTTGCTGGTATTGTATTCTCGGGACAGAGCTCGAAATGACCAAAGGCTGCAAAATCGCCGATGAACAGAGCTCAAGACAAATAAAGCCTGCAACACATTTAAATGCCAAAGGACACAAAGTACATATGCGTCAGAAGACTTTTTCAGAACGGCTACATCTTTGTGTCCAACGGATATATCCAAACAGAGGCTTTATAAAGAGGCGCAATGAAGCAGATTAAATAGATGCGCCATAACAGTGAGAGTGTGTTGTACAAATCCAAAAGAAAACACTTGAAGACGCACAACACTTGATCTGGGGAGATAGCAGAATACCAGCTCGAACAAGGAGCATTTCCCAGAGTGTGTGAGATTTAAATCATTGAGAGATTATTCTTACACTGTAAATCTCACACACACACATTCACTCAAATTCGAGAGTTGAGCGAAAATAATTAAAGAGTGAATGTGATTCAAATACTCTCCATTGTAGTCTTTGGACAGAGACGTTAAACAAGTCTAGTTGTCTTTCGCACTGAGACATTAAAGAAGTGTGTGTAGTCTTTGTACAAAGACATTAAACAAGTCCTTGTAGCCTTTCTCACTGAGGCGTAAAAGAAGTGAAGTTAGTCACACAGTCTGTGGGGCTGGTGTGCAATGGTAGAAGCTAGGAGTTCTTGCGGCTGCTGGTCGTAGAGAGTAGGTTGCAACGAGGGTCGTTGTAATCAAAGTCTTCTAGTGGATCCTTCCCGTGGCGGAATAAGGGGAGATGTAGGAGATTGAGCTCCGAATTTCCAGAAACAAATCAGCGTATCTTCTTTACTATTTTCAGTACTTGCATACGCATCTCATATTTTCTTACGCGTTTATAACTGTTTAATTGAGCTTCGAACGATAGAGTACAGTTTGAGTTATTTCCGCATGTTTTATTTACATTACTCAATCTGTATCTCGGTTCACAAAGTATTCAAGAACACTGAGCTATTGCAGCTCAAGCTAAGTTAACCAGATCATTCGGCCAATGTGTCGAGCTGGTTCTAGTCTTCTGGCTGGAATCAGCATGTTTAGCGCTCGCCTTGTAATGGGCTGATTTTAATTCAAGCTGAAACCAGCCTGATCTTTGCGAACACGGTTTCAACTTCTGGCTGAATCCTTCGTCTTGTCATTCCATCTGGTTACACCCTCTAGCACTGGTTATTGATCGAATAACTAGTCATTGCACATCGATAGAAGGAATTCGATCCCAACAATCTAAGTTTTGATTCACACAAAATCTGCTTCTATTGTACTAATGCTCTACTTGACATGCGCTGCTTTCTTAGACTGGAGTAGACGTGAAGATATCCAAGCTAGGACAGTGAAGGGACGCCTGAGCTGGACTGGTCAAAGATATCAAGCTGGAACAGTAAGGGGACGCCCAAAACCGGTTCGGCAGTTTACTTCCAGAAGTGCAGGGAACATCAAGCTGGTTCATCCGCTGGATGTTGGAGCAGCACGAAGATCAAGCGCAGAGTCTGAAGAGCAGTTCAAGCGCAGAATCAAGAGAAGAATTGAAGTGCAGAGTCCAAGCGCAGAATGCTCAAGTGCAGAATAGCTCAAGCGCAGATCAAGTGCAGTGTACAAGAGCAGTGATTGAGTGTGTAGCCAACGCAATTTCGGAGGCCTAAAATCTCGACAAAGTAGTCGAACTCTTTCGGAGGGGACAGCAATGGTCCTATGCGGAAATGTGTAGATGATCCCACACTTGCATATTCTCATACTTAGTTCCCCAGCCGTATTATAAGCATGCGAGCTGGTACAGAGATGGAATCGAGCTGGGTAACAAGCTCAGTGCAAACCAGCTCGAAGATCAGCTGGGAAGGAAACCAGCTAAAAAACTAGCTCGCACAAGATCAGCTCTGTGGAGAACTGAACGGCGAACAGACAGGCAAGCTGGTTAAATACAAACCAGCTTGGGAGCAGCTGAAAACAAAGAGCAGAATCAAGCTGGTTAAGGTCAAATCAGCTCAACGCTCTGAAGATGATGAAGATCAGCTGACAAGAGCAAATTAGAAGAGTTGCTCAAGAGCGGTTGCAAACAAGAGGAGACGAATAGATCTTTGAACGGCTTAGAGAAGCAACCAGCTCGATGAAGATCAGATTGATGAACAAGCTGGTTAAAGACAAACCAACTAGATGGCAGTACAGATGCCATTAAATCTACAAGCAAGGAGATTTGAATACAACGCTAAACAACAAACAATGTTTAGTATTCAAATCGACTTGGTTGTATTGTATTCTCGGGACAGAGCTCGAAATGACCAAAGGCTGCAGAATGGCTGATGAACAGAGCTCAATACAAATAAAGCCTGCAACACATTAAATGCCAAAGGACACAAAGTACATATGCGTCAGAATACTTTTTCAGAACGGCAACATCTTTGTGTACAAATATCCAAACAGAGGCTTTATAAAGAGGCGCAATGAAGCAGATTAAATAGATGCGCCATAATAGTGAGAGTGTGTTGTGCAAATCCAAAAGAAAACACTTGAAGACGCACAACACTTGATCTGGGGAGATAGCAGAATACCAGCTCGAACAAGGAGCACTTCCCAGAGTGTGTGAGATTTAAATCATTAAGAGATTATTCTTACACTATAAATCTCACACACACACATTCACTCAACTTCGAGAGTTGAGCGAGAATAAATAAAGAGTGAATGTGATTCAAATACTCTCCATTGTAGTCTTTGGACAGAGAAGTTAAACAAGTCTAGTTGTCTTTCGCACTGAGACGTTAAAGAAGTGTGTGTAGTCTTTGGACAAAGATATTAAACAAGTCCTTGTAGCCTTTCTCACTGAGGCGTAAAAGAAATGAAGTTAGTCACACAGTCTGCGGGGCTGGTGTGCAATGGTAGAAGCTAAGAGTTCTTGCGGCTGCTGGTCATAGAGAGTGGGTTGCAACGAGGGTCGTTGTAATCAAAGTCTTCTAGTGGATCCTTCCCGTGGCGGAAGAAGAGGAGATGTAGGAGATTGAGCTCCGAACTTCCAGAAACAAATCAGCGTATCTTCTTTACTATTTTCAGTACTTGCATACGCATCTCATATTTGCTTACGCGTTTATAACTGTTTAATTGAGCTTCGAACGATAGAGTACAGTTTGAGTTATTTCCGCATGTTTTATTTACATTACTCAATCTGTATCTCGGTGCACAAAGTATTCAAGAACACTGAGCTATTGAAGCTCAAGATAAGTTAACCAGATCGTTCGGCCAATGTGTCGAGCTGGTTCTAGTCTTCTGACTGGAATCAGCATGTTTAGCGCTCGCCTTGTAATGGGCTGATTTTAATTCAAGCTGAAACCAGCCTGATCTTTGCGAACACGGTTTCAACTTCTGGCTGAATACTGCGTATTGTCATTCCATCAGGTTACACCCTCTAGCACTGGTTATTGATCGAATAACTAGTCATTGCACATCGATAGAGGGAATTCGATCCCAACAATCTAAGTTTTGATTCACACAAAATCTGCTTCTGTTGTACTAATTCTCTACTTGACATACGCAGCTTGCTTAGACTGGAGTAGACGTGATGATATCCAAGCTAGGACAGTGCAGGGACGCCTGAGCTGGACTGGTCAAAGATATCAAGCTGGAACAGTAAGGGGACGCCCAAACTGGTTCGACAGTTTACTTCCAGAAGTGTAGGGAACATCAAGATGGTTCATCAGCTGGATGTTGGAGCAGCACAAAGATCAAGCGCAGAGTCTGAAGAGCAGTTCAAGCCCAGAATTGAAGTGCAGAGTCCAAGCGCAGAATGCTCAAGTGCAGAATAGCTCAAGCGCATATCAAGTGCAGTGTACAAGAGCAGTGATTGAGTGCGTAGCCAATGCAATTTCGGAGGCCTAAACGAAGATGTTTGGCCGACGAATGGCTTAGGTCTCGACAAAGTAGTCGAACCGTTTCGGAGGGGACAGCAATGGTCCTATGCGGAAATGTGCAAGATGATCCCACACTTGCATATTCTCATACTTAGTTCCCCAGCCTGATTATAACCTTGCGAGCTGGTACAGAGATGGAATCGAGCTGGGTAACAAGCTCAGTGCAAACCAGCTCGAAGATCAGCTGGGAAGGAAACCAGCTAAAAAACTAGCTCGCACAAGATCAGTTCTGTGGAGAACTGAACGGCGAACAGACTGGAAAGATGGTTAAAGACAAACCAGCTTGGGAGCAGCTGAGAACAAAGAGCAGAATCAAGCTGGTTAAGGTCAAATCAGCTCAATGCTCTGAAGATGATGAAGATCAGCTGACAAAAGCAAATTAGAAGAGTTGCTCAAGAGCGGTTAGGAGACGAAGAGATCTTTGAACGGCTTTGAGAAGAAACTAGCTCGATGAAGATCAGATTGATGAAGAAGCTGGTTAAAGACAACGCTCAATTTCGGAGGCCTAAACAAAGATCTTTTAATTAGCAACGCATGTGACAGATAAAAGCTCATATTTTCATTCTTCTAATTCATCCCATGTGCTTGTCACCGAGTGCCTCACTCCAGGTGAACTTACAGCACAACGAATATAGAATCTAGGCATCCGCATGGAACTCGTGCATTCCGTGACAGTTCATCAAGAGAGAACCAGTTCTATATTAAAACAAATCATTTTCATCTGGCCTTCATAAAATAAGCTTCTCAAAAACAGTTAAAACATGGCACATGCGTTTTAAAAAGAGTGCTCGTTCAAGAACAACCTGCTCTGATACCACTTGTTAGGACCAGTTTAAACACTTAGCAACGCTGCTTTGACAGATTTTAAAGATTTTGCGCTGCTAATTAAAAGGTGGAGGTGCAATACCTCTGGTTCTTGAACATTAAAACAGAGCACCGGAGACAGATCTGGTATGTTAATAAAACATGCAGAAAACACCAGAACTATCCTATATTTTAAAACATCACAAACATATTTATGTGCAACATAAATCTGTTCGAGACTTACTGTGTGTGTGTGCTAACTGTGTATGCGTGAATGCTGAATATAAATGCAAGAGCTGAAAGCTTAAAGAATACAATACTCAATCGATTTGCTTCTGGAAGTTCGGGCCTCAATGTCCTACGTCTCCCCTTCTTCCACCTCGGAAGGTTCCACTAGAAGATTTGATCTATACAACGTGTACAGACCCGATCCCGCAACCAGCAGCTGCGAGAACTCCTAGAAACTACCACCCTCGGCTGTTCACTCAGAACTTGTTTAACGTCTCTGTTCAAAGACTACATACACAGAGTATTACGTCATCGTGCTTGGACGGGAACTAATTTGCATTTGGGTTTTGATTCACTCGCTAATCAATTTAGCTCAACTCACGAAATGTGCGAGTGAATCTGTGTGTGAGATTGTTACAATGAAACGCTCAACTCTCTGTTTCTCACACACTAGGGAAATGCTCTACACAAGCTAATACTAGCTCAGCTGTCAACTGCAATTAAGCTTTCTCTAGTATGATAGTTGACAGCTTCGCTTCAGGTTCATCTTCCCTCTGTTGGTGCACTGTGCAACCAACATCCACTCCAACAGCCACCTCTTCAATGGCGTTCTTCTCGTATATAAGCCTCTGTTTGAATTCAATCCGTTGGACACAAATTCTTCCCGTTTGAAATCTGCTCTGTAAGTACCGACAGGAAGTTGTCCTTTGTGTCCTTTCTTTTGCAGGATTTTTGTCGTCTTCAACATTTGAAATAAGCTCAGCAGTTGACATCCAGCTTTAGTAAATTTTCATAATGATTCGTCAACTGCTTCGCTACTGGTTGTGTCTTCGACTGCTGCGACTGGTTATTTCCTCTGTTTCTTTGCGTTGGATCCTTCGTCGACTGGTTTGCAAATCTTCACTGCGTCTGCTTTTCCTGCGACTGGATATGCAAAACATTGTAGCCTGCGACTGGGTGTACTGTAGCTTGCGACTGGGTGCACTGTAGCTTGCGACTGGGTGCATTGTAGCTTGCGACTGGTTCATCATCTTGCGACTGGTGTACTGCGACTGGATGAACTGTAGCTACCTGCTGGTTATCAACGCAAATAGCATCTGCTGAATCTTAGCGCAAAGTCAAAACGATGTCGTATCAACTTATTCAAGTGACATCGTTTTGTCATCGCTCTCTTCAAGTACCAACTGCTGGTTGCACTGTAGCTCTCTGCTGATTTAATCATCGCTGATCTAGCTCCTGCGCTTCTTGACAACTGCTGATTGTACTGTAGCTTGCTGCTGACGTCATCTTTGCTGCTCAAAGCTTCCTCCAGTAGATAAGCTGACGTCATCAATGCTGCTACTCAATTTCTTCCAATCAGCAATGCTGACGTCATCGCTGCTGATCACAGCTTCCTCCTTTAGACATGCTGACGTCATCATCGCTGATTCCAGATCTTGTTAGCGCTCCAGCTGGTTTTGTTCTCCACAACTGGTTCCAGACTTCTACTGTTCATCTTCTTCTTCGAACCTTTCTCCAGCCTTTAGGGAATGTCACAGCTGCTGGTCTAATTTGGCCTCCGCCTGATTACGAACAACTGACTCAACTTTAGACGTCTCCAATGCTAATCCAGCTGCCGTTTAAATGATAAGCCAAAACAGCCGTGAACTTAATCTTGTAAACCATCGACTGGACAGATTCTGCTGTTTATCTTCTTTGCACAATATACTTTTTCCTGTTGATATCTGCACACTTCGTAGATTTGTTAGAAACACAGTAATAAGTTTTGTGTAATTCAAAATTCAATCTGGATCTGTTGACACAGATCCATCAATCTCTCCCTTTTTGATTTACACAAAACTTTAAATAACAGATGCAAGAACTAACAATTCTCTCCCTTTTTGTGGGAATCAAAAAGGGTTCGAAAGCTGGTCTTCCCGAATTTTAAATCAAAGCTCTCCCTACACTGTCACAACAAAAACAACGTGACAGCAGGATTTTTGATTTTGGAAAACAAAACAGATTTGGGAAGAACCGTATGCAACAGTATGCTATGATTTTGAAAAACACGATTGAAACAAAAACTAAAAACGGATGCATACACAGATAGCTCAAATTAATAAAGACAAGGACGCCACTCTCCCTGTCTTTTATAACATAATCTCAAATCATTTTAAAAACATCGAAGCATTGAAAACTATCAGAGCACTTTAAACATTGTTTCAAATAAACAACTGTGCTACTGAGTTACTCACATATGAAGAACCAGAAAGAAAATGTGACAGATAAAAGCTCAGATTTTCATTCTTCTAATTCGTCCCATGTGCTTGTCACCGAGTGCCTCACTCTAGGAGAACTTACAGCACAACGAAAATAGAATCTAGGCATCCGCACGGAACTCGCGCATTCCGTGACAGTTCATCAAGAGAGAACCAGTTCTATATTAAAACAAATCATTTTCATCTGGCCTTCATAAAATAAGCTTCTCAAAAACAGTTAAAACATAGCACATGCGTTTTAAAAAGAGTGCTCGTTCAAGAACAACCTGCTCTGATACCACTTGTTAGGACCGGTTTAAACACTTAGCAATGCTGCTTTGACAGATTTTAAAGATTTTGCGCTGCTAATTAAAAGGTGGAGATGCAATACCTCTGGTTCTTGAACATTAAAACAGAGCACCGGAGACAGATCTGGTATGTTAATAAAACATGCAGAAAACACCAGAACTATCCTATATTTTAAAACATCACAAACATATTTATGTGCAACATAAATCTGTTCGAGACTTACTGTGTGTGCTAATTGTGTATGCGTGAATGCTGAATATAAATGCAAGATCTGAAAGCTTAAAGAATACAATACTCAATCGATTTGTTTCTGGAAGTTCGGACCTCAATGTCCTACGTCTCCCCTTCTTCCACCTCGGAAGGTTCCACTAGAAGATTTGATCTATACAACGTGTACAGACCCGATCCCGCAACCAGCAGCTGCGAGAACTCCTAGAAACTACCACCCTCGGCTGTTCCCTCAGAACTTGTTTAACGTCTCTGTTCAAAGACTACATACACAGAGTTTTACTTCATAGTTTGGACGGGAACTGATTTGCATTTGGGTTTTGATTCACTCACTAATCAATTTAGCTCAACTCACGAAATGTACGAGTGAATCTGTGTGTGAGATTGTTACAATGAAACGCTCAACTCTCTGTTTCTCACACACTAGGGAAATGCTCTACACAAGCTAATACTAGCTCAGCTGTCAACTGCAATTAAGCTTTCTCTAGTATGATAGTTGACAGCTTCGCTTCAGGTTCATTTTCCCTTTGATTGTTGTCTTCTTTTGATTAATCTTTTCTGTGCAACAACAACTCTCTGGTCAGCCACCTCTTCAATGGAGTTCATCTCGTATATAAGCCTCTGATCAAATTAAATCCGTTGGACACAAATTCTTCCCGTTTGAAATGTGTTCTGTAAAGTACCGACAGGGATTGTTGTGAATGGTTATTTCCTCTGTTTCTTTGCGTTGGATCCTTTGTCGACTGGTTTGCAAATATTCACTGCGTCTGCTTTTCCTGCGACTGGATATGCAAAACACTGTAGCCTGCGATTGGGTGTACTGTAGCTTGCGACTGGGTGCACTGTAGCTTGCGACTGGGTGCACTGTAGCTTGCGACTGGTTCATCATCTTGCGACTGGTGTACTGCGACTGGATGAACTGTAGCTACCTGCTGGTTATCAACGCAAAGAGCATCTGCTGAATCTTAGCGCAAAGTCAAAACGCTGTCGTATCAACTTATTCAAGCGACATCGTTTTGTCATCGCTCTCTTCAAGTACCAACTGCTGGTTGCACTGTAGCTCTCTGCTGATTTAATCATCGTTGATCCAGCTCCTGTGCTTCTTGACAACTGCTGATTGTACTGTAGCTTGCTGTTGACGTCATCTTTGCTGCTCAAAGCTTCCTCCAGTAGATAAGCTGACGTCATCAATGCTGCTACTCAATTTCTTCCAATCAGCAATGCTGACGTCATCGCTGCTGATCACAGCTTCCTCCTTTAGACATGCTGACGTCATCATCGCTGATTCCAGATCTTGTTAGCGCTCCAGCTGGTTTTTGTTCTCCACAACTGGTTCCAGACTTCTACTGTTCATCTTCTTCTTCGAACATTTCTCCAGCCTTTAGCGAATGTCACAGCTGCTGGTCTAATTTGGCCTCCGCCTGATTACGAACAACTGACTCAACTTTGGACGTCTCCATTGCTAATCCAGCTGTCATTTAAATGATAAGACAAAACAGCCGTGAACTTAATCTTGTAAACCATCGACTGGACAGATTCTGTTGTTCATCTTCTTTGCGCAATATACTTTTTCCTGTTGATATCTGCACACTTCGTAGATTTGTTAGAAACACAGTAATAAGTTTTGTGTAATTCAAAATTCAATCTGGATCTGTTGACACAGATCCATCACAAGTTAACCAGCCCTTTACAAGCAAAAAGCAGAGTTCATATTGAACAAGCTCACAACAAGTGACACACACACAGATAGCTTTATTTAATTCTTGTGTCACATACTCTTCTATACACACACTCTGTAGTGTCGAGCATTCATTGTAAATCATAAACAGAGAAGTGTAAAGTGCTAGAGTAGCACAACCATCTCAGTGCTGTTTCATTGTATTTTCGAACCAGATCGCGGATGTAACGACCCGTACTTTTATTAACGAAATTCATGAATCTTGGGGGTTCAATTGAAAGTGGTAGGAAGTTCGAACATCAAAATACTAGGTCGCTACTAACTTTCTTTGGAATGAAATAATAATAACATTCGAACTCTCAATGTAAACGAGAATCAGATTCGATAATTAAAAGACGCGGAAAATAGAAATCTGGTAATTTAAACAAAATGGTTACATTCCTTCGTAATGAAGTCTGGACAGATTTCTACAACATAGATGGACTAGAAATCTGTATAGCATATACATCAGCAAAAATTTTTGTACAATACTAGATAACCCAAAAGGAAAACGTGAAATCTGGAACAGAAAGAAACTGTGAAGTCTAATGTCCACGATAAACACATCCTTCCTTTCTGTTCAGCTCCCTCCAGCTCTTAACTGCTCATTACCTGCACTCAATGAAAACTAGTGAGCCAAAGGCCCAGCAGGTAAAGTCTGGAAGTAACAAACATAAAATATAATCGTTCATTAACTGGTACATACTGGAGTCTGAACTTTACATACGCTTATGAATAAACAAGCGTAAGACATAACTGAGAAATCTGGAAAGGAACGAAAGCATAAAACATAACTCAATCCTGAAAATATTTTCTTTAAACATTCCTTAGAGTTGTGATAAAAATCACACTTGTGCTCTTCATTCATTTTCTGAAAATTATGACAACACTTTAAACATTTGGTCCATTTCGTTTGATCAAACTCCTGATATCAGTCTTAGCACTATGGCTCATTGTTGAAGGGGTATATAGATCCGTCGATCCATAATCCTAATCCTTCCTTGGGTTTTGAAGGGGTATACAGTTAGTCAACCGTAATCCTGATCCTTCTTGGGGACCCTTTTGTTGTCATAACTTACAACATTTCTTAAAACATTCTGCTCTTTCTTTATTTCGTGAAATCTATTTTCTTTCTCTTGAACGTTTACTGGTTTTCTTTTGTCTAATGATGTTCTGGAATACTTCGAAGTTTTTTGTAATACTTGCGAAGATGAAAACTGAATAGAAGCTCTCAAATCTGATCAATTCAATCGAATAAATCTTTTGAAATGATTCGGAAATGAATAAGGATTCCAAATCTATGCTTTCTGTCTCAATCGAAGAAGTATTGAAGAAGTAAAGGATGAAATCTGGATTAACGCAATCGTTTCAACGAAGAAGACACAAAACCAGATCTCTGTTGGTCAACCAGATGTCAACGCAACTAATAAATGACGTCACCAGATGTCAATGCAACTTAATAAATGACGTCACCAGATGTCAACGCAACTTAATAAATGACGTCATAAAGAATGAGAAATCTGATTGAAACGTAACTCAAACAGACCTCTACCTTAGAAATCTGAAATAAGAAAACAGTAGAAATCTGAATTAAACGTAAGTGTTTTATCGAAGAGGAAACACTTCAGATCTCACGAACAAAGATAGAAATCTGAATTCTAACTTATCACATAAACAGACCTCTACTCTTAGAAATCTGTTCATCATAGAATTTCAGCGATGGCATAAGAACCAGACTTCATACTTAACTGTGTGGATAAACATGAATTACAACGATTACCTTCTTCTGAAGAACTCAAAATATCTTACGAAATTTCTGGAAATGAATCTAATAAGCTCCTTGTAAGCTACTTCGATGAAGAAATCATTGGAAAACTCAAGAATTTACCAGATGAACATCATTAAACCATTTTCTAAAACATCTTTGAATCAAAATTACAGTAAACGTAACTTTTGCAAAAACAGAGCATGAACTTCTGGTTTTTCTTGAAGAACAGCCGAAGCCATCTTCCTTTTCTTTAAAACATACATAAACATATAAAACAAGTGAGCAAGAAACAGAGTTTACTTGCCTGAATTCTTTAACACAACAACAGCAGCAAATCCAGCAAACTTCTACGCACCGCCTGTTTCTTTTAAAAACTTTGAAAGGATTTTGTTCTGCTTCTTCCAAGAGAGCACCGCTTCTAAATGATTTAATTTGAAGATAATGATGCATGAAGCAGCTTAACATCCTATTTATATGCTTTAAAATGTCTAATGAAGGAAGACACGTTTAATCAATATGCCAAAATCCACTAAAAGCGTACTCTGTTTTAAAATAAAAGATGCACAATGAACCCGAACGTTTTTAATTAAAACATAAGATTCAATTGGCTTGTAGAAATTGACTAGACATCTGCTATAATTGCATTCTTAACATCTGAATATCAACCCATAATAAAATGAAGGCTGAACATTGCGTAAGACATGAGATCTGTACGCGCATATCATGAAATCTGGAATTTATCACTTGATCACCGCACTTGTATACGGCTCTGCACTTGAACACCACCCTTATACACTGCACTTGATCTTCGCTTAAGCCGTTCTGCACTTCATTGCATCCCGCTGCGCTTGAACTCTGCTCTTTTGCTTCATCAAGCTGGTGAACCAGCTTGATGCTTCCTGTGCTCTGGATTCTTGCAGAACCTGCAAACCATCCTATGTTAGACCAGCTCGGGCGTCCCCTCACCGTTCCAACTTAGATGTTCTTTGCTCGACCAGTTTGGGCGTACCCTTACTGTTCCATCTTGAACATCTTCTGTTTCCTCAATCAAGTGCACTGCACATATCATGAAAGCCGTTAGTCAAATAGTAACAGATTTTGTGTGAATCAAAACTTAGGTTCTGATCTGTACAAACAGATCCAACACACTTAAAACTTTGAAATATACTTCTTTTAAACTTTCTGTACGTACCCTTACTGTTCCATCTTGAACATCTTCTGTTTCCTCAATCAAGTGCACTGCACATATCATGAAAGCCGTTAGTCAAATAGTAACAGATTTTGTGTGAATCAAAACTTAGGTTCTGATCTGTACAAACAGATCCAACACACTTAAAACTTTGAAATATACTTCTTTTAAACTTTCTGTAAAACTTTCTTTAAGACTATTTTTCTCTGATCTGAAACAAATCGCTTTTAAATATGGTTTGATTTTTTAAAAACTCTTTTGATGTTCGAAGACTATTGGGAGTTCATCGGAGTTCAATAGAAGAAGAAAACTTGAATCAGCTCAGGTTGTAGAAACAAATAACGAACAGCAGAGCTCTAAGCAGATGAACTATCTCTTCAAATGGGTATAACTACGAACGAATTGGAGTTATACTTTCGAATCGAAGCTAAAGGAAAGAAGAGTTAAACTTGAAATTATTGTATCAATCCAGAATGGACCTTAGCTGAATCAGCCCGGAATATGAACAGAACGCGAGCGTACTGGCTCAGAATAGAAAATCAGCTCTAGGATGTTTGGTCAACTCAGATTAGGAGAAGTCAATACAACTTAAATAAGCAGAGTGGGATACAATGGTCAAAAAAAGTCAACTCAGACCGGACAATGAAATCAGATCGCAAGAAAACTGGACAATGAAATCAGATCACAAGCGGACTGGACAATGAAATTAGATCTCAAGCGTGTCATGCCCGGTGCGCTAATACATAGATAAATACACAATTAAGCGGAAATGACAAAATCATGGCTTAAAAATTTTCGAAATGTTGGGCCTGATCAAAAACATCATCTTAAAATAGTTCATAACCAAAATATGAGTATAACTCAAAACTCAACAACTCAACGACCGGTAACAAATAGCAAGTAGTAAATCAACTACAGATCCCCTCAGTAAAATAAAGGCACAGGACATCCCCTGGCTTAATATAAATACATAACACTGGGACTCAAATCAGAAAGGGGATCGACCAGCTGAAGCTCCACTCTGTCCAGCCTGATTACCTGAAGAACCTGCCAAAGCCATTACAGACCAAGGCAGCCCAAAAACAGGGAAAAGTAAAGAGGTCAAATCTCAGTACGAAGGGCCATCTAAAAACAGAAAATCATGCAACATGCATACTTCAAGTTATGAAATGCATGATGGCTATCAAAGGAATCGGTCATCAAGGCCAACGATTCAGCTGGAAAAATCTCAAGTGAGCCTCTACACCATGCACAGCCAATCAGCCGGTGGAAATCATCGGTTCGTGATCTTCAGGCCCGTCAGCCATCACAGCTCAGTGGTCTTCAGGCGCGACGAATCAGTTGGCCACCACCCCGATGATAGCATTTGACCCTTCAGGCGCGACAACTCAGTCGGCCGATCAAAATGCTAGCTCGACTCAGGTCATCAATCGAACATAAGGCTCAATATGTATGCATGAATGCCATTCAATAATCAGATTTCAATGCATACAATAATCAATACGTGAAACAGATCATACAACAGAGCACAGTAAATCAAATCTGTTCACAAAGTCACGTACTCATAGCATACAGGTTCACAACAAGAAATACAAACATGGTCATGCCCAAAGCTGTTTACAGGGGCTCAATCTGTACCTCAAACCAGCTTAAACCTCAATCAGATCTCACCAGGGCACGGCACAAACAACCTACTCAAATCAGCTTCCTCAGTAACTCACGGTGAAGCTTAACAGAGCTGCCGGAAAACCCAAATCTGCCAGAACAACTAACCATTCAACTCAACACTAAGCCAAATCTGCTTAGTTCCTACGGTTAAGGTTCCAGACTACTCAACAAGGCTCTACTAGCTCTAACGAAGCTAGAATGGGAAGAATCACTTACCCAGAAGTTCAAATCTGAAAGGGGAAAACCATCAACTGGAATTCTCAAAGTTACTCGAACCTGCAACTACTTTGCTCCTCTTCCACATGTCGATCTACACCCAAACTAGTATTAATCGGAAGAGCTAAGCAAGACAAACCCAGCGCCACCAATCTATCTCCCAACAACGGTGGAAATCGACGACAATCAAACGGAGAAGGATTCGGATGAACAGTGCTAATCGAGGGTTTCACTGGAAAGAAGATAGGAAATTTTGGGTTGAAAATTACTAAGTGTTGATCGACACTTACATTAAAATATCCCAAGTAAAAGTTGTAGTGAAAGTCAACACGCTTATTCAGATCTCATAGACAACACAGATCTTGGCGCTAAGGAAAAAGTCCCTCAGATCCGGCCTCAGCGATAACTCACATCTGGCTTCGTTGCGCTAAGCAAGCGCTACTAATCAAAACGACGTCGCCTAGGAGTCCCTCTCACTAATGCTAAACGACGTAGCTCCATATCCAGATCTGTAGCAGACCGCACTAACACTCATCCAGATTTGATCAAATCTGAGATCCTCAAACCACACCGGTTTATTCCGAACTCACGAACCGGACGGTCCAAATAGTACCGTTGACCAACGCTTGACTTCTCCTCGCTAACCAAATATGTCCCTCTCTCAATACCAGATCTGACTAGCGCCTAAAACGACATCACTTCGCTTCCCGCTCGCTGTAACTCACTCAAGCCAGCGAGGACCAGATCTGGACACCCAGATCTCACCTAGACCTGATAACAACAAACCAAACCAATTTTCACCGCACTTCTAATGCACTCGCGCGGGCATTATCCAAATCTAATTTCCAGCGATTTACGATACACCAAATCTGTCTAGAGAGCTAACGCTATCCCTTACACAACGATATGATAGCATAATCACTACACAGTATACTAGACACCATTCAAAATACACCAATGCAAATTCAAAATCACTAAACCATAATCCATATCTGATTATTTCGCTAATCCCCGTTTAACAGATTTCTAGTCCTCACATTCTCCCCCACTAAAATGGATTTCATCCTCGAAATCAGCTTTACAACAACAATTCAGAATCCAGCAAAATACCAGGAATTCACCAAGACAATTCAAAACACGAAATCAACAAGCCAGAAGATTACCTGGAAATATACTATCAATGCTCGAACAGATGAGGCCACTCCTGTCTCATCTTTCTTCAACTTCCCAGTAGCTTCTTCTCTGTCATGCTTGCTCCATTGTGTTATCACCAACGGAACTAATTTATTCCTCAACTGCTTCTCCTTCCTATCCAGAATCTGGACTGGATATTCTACATAACTCAAGGCAGAATCAAGCTCAACTTCGTCGGTTCTCAACACATGGGAAGGATCTGGCTCATGTTTCCTCAACATTGACACATGAAAGACATCATGCATCGCTGCCAACTCATCAGGCAGTCTCAATCGATAAGCCAACTATCCAATCCGCTCAATAATCTCGAAGGGACCAACGAATCTAGGAGCTAATTTGCCTTTAAAGCATCACGCTCTTGAAAGGAGAAACTTTGAGAAATACTCGATCGCCAACCTGAAACTTTAACGGTCGATGTCTACGGTTAGCATAGCTGGTAAATCTATCTTGTGCAGCCTTCATTCGACTTTGAATCAAATCAATCTGGTCTTTCATATGCTGCACAAACTCAGGGGTAGAAAGCTGTATCTCACCAACTTCTTCCCAACAAATTGGAGATCTGCATTTTCGACCATACAACGCTTCAAATGGAGCCATCCCGATAGTCACCTGGTATCTGTTATTATACGAAAACTCAATGGGTTTACCTAGTAACACACGTGATGTCACTATTTGATCTCCAAGATGTATGCATGGTTATTGGATCTCTATCGACTCTCGATTTACCAATGGTCATTGATCTGATCGGGATATATGTGTTGAAAGGACCGTACTGTACGTTAACCATTACCGACTGGTTCTTGCAGGCACTATCAGTGATACCTAGGGGATCATGGGGCGATGTTGCTAGGCGCTTTACCATGATCCGATGGGTCAGTCCGAAAATGTGTTTTTGGAGTCGCAATTGTTGTGGGCCCACGGCTAGCTGTATCCCTGAACCATTGAGGGTCACACAAGTACTGGCTTCTCGATTCCCGCATGGAACTGAGCTCAATTTTTTGAGCATAGGAGGAGTAAGGATGGAAGTGCGACTTCCTAAAATTCAACATGGGTCAAAATGCAATTTCCCTAAAGTTTGGGCTAGTTTGACTATCCTTGAAACTTGGAGGGGCTAAACTGCAATTTTGGACTAGGTGGTCTGAAAAATTGTTTTCGCATCATAATACTCATTTTGTAAACTGTGTAGATCGGTCCGATCTGATCGTCGATCGAAAGTATGATGGAGCCACGGTGATGCAGTTGAACCGAATGTTCATACTGGACTGGGCCTGACCCAGGCCCATTGGGCCGGTTCAAGCCCATCACAAGTCTATAAATACATGACCTAGGGTTTGCATGACACAACTCTACTACTCCAAAAACCCTAAAGTAGCTGCCCCCTCTCCTCCTTTCTCCACACGGTCGCCGCCCCCTCCCTCGCGCCGCCGCCCGCCGTCGTGCGTCACCGCCTGTCGTGGTTGGACTTGTTCCGACCGTCTTGACGTGGAGATTCCGTCCGTGAAACATTTGTCGTGTTTTCTAGTGTAGACCGACAAAGGGATCGTGATTTCAGTCGTGGACCAGATTCGTAGAACGACAACCGCCAACCGTTGAAGTGCCAATTTCCTCGTGAAATTGGTCGGAGCCAGGCGCCTAGACGCAACCCTAAAGTAGCTGCCCCCTCTCCTCCTTTCTCCACACGGTCGCCGCCCCCTCCCTCGCGCCGCCGCCCGCCGTCGTGCGTCACCGCCTGTCGTGGTTGGACTTGTTCCGACCGTCTTGACGTGGAGATTCCGTCCGTGAAACATTTGTCGTGTTTTCTAGTGTAGACCGACAAAGGGATCGTGATTTCAGTCGTGGACCAGATTCGTAGAACGACAACCGCCAACCGTTGAAGTGCCAATTTCCTCGTGAAATTGGTCGGAGCCAGGCGCCTAGACGCCAGCAAGGTACCAAATCAAACATCCTATGTATGTTTATTTGTTATTATTGTTATGTATTGACTGTTCCCGGTGCAACATTTTGAAATCTTCCGCTGCGCCCCGGGAGCGGGATCCGGATCCGCCGCTGCGCCCTGGGAACGGGATCCGGATCCGCCGCTGCGCCAACACATTGGACCATCACCGATGGTATGATCTTATTCCTCAGCTGCTTCTCCTTTCTATCCAAAATTTGCACTAGATATTCGACATAGCTCAAGGTATAATCCAGCTCAACTTCATTAGTTCTCAGCACATGGGATGGATCTGGCTCATATTTCCCCAATATTGACACATGAAACACATCATGCATCGCTGTTAACTCATCAGGCAGCCTCAATCGATAAGCCATCTGTCCAATCCTCTCAACAATCTCAAAGTGACCAACGAATCTAGGAGCCAATTTACCTTTAAGTCTGAATCTCATCACGCTGTTAAAAGGAGAAACTTTGAGAAACATACGATCGCCAACCTCAAATTCCAATGGTCTGCGTTGCTTATTAGCATAGCTAGCATGTTGATCTTGAGCAGCTTTCATCCTACTCCGAATCAACTCAATCTGGTCCTTCATATGCTGCACAAACGCAGGAGTAGACAACTGATTCTCACCAATCGCTTCCCAGCAGATAGGGGATCTGCACTTACAACTATACAAAGCTTCGAATGGGGCCATCCCGATAGTCACTTGGTAGGTGTTGTTAGAAGAAAACTCAACTAAGGATAAGGAATCCTGCCAGCCACCACTGAAATCCAACACAACAGCTCGCAGTATATCTTCTAAAATCTGAATGGTCCTCTCAGATTGGCCATTTATCTGGGGATGATAAGCTGTACTCATAGTCAATCTCGAACCCATTGCTGCATGTAAGCTCTTCCAGAATCGGGAAGTAAACCTTGGATCTCTATCAGACACTATCGAAACAGGCACTCCATGCAATCTAACCACATGTTCGATATACAACTTCGCCATTTTATTCATCGAACACCTCACATCATAGGGAATGAAATGGGCTGACTTCGAAAGCTTGTCAACAACAACCCAAATCGCATCACATCCCCTATTAGATCGAGGCAAATGCGTCACGAAATCCATGCCGATGTGCTCCCAATTCCATTGAGGCACTTCTAAACTCTATAAAAATCAACCAAGTCTCATCCTCTCAGCCTTGACCTATTGGCAATTCAGACAACGAGCTACAAATCCCGAAATATCATTCCTCATGCCTTCCCACCAGTAGTGAGACTTCAAGGCATGGTACATCTTCTTCGCACCCGAATGTACGCTATATCGACTAGAATGGGCTTCATTCAAGATAGTCTATTTCAAATCGACCAGGTTCGGAACCACCAGTCTACCATGGAATCTCAGACATCCATCAGAAGCAATACAAAATTCTTCCGACTGACCATTCTAGCCCTTAATCTTCAACTCATGAATATACGGATCAGTCCTCTGCGCTGCTCTAATGTCTGCAACAATCTATGGTTCAACCTGAAGAGAAGAAACTACGAAATACTGGTCACTTGGCTGAAAATACCATCCAGAAGTCCCCAAATCCTCATGGACTTTGGATATTCTCATCGACGTAAACATTGCAGGTTGAGCTTTCCTACTCAAGGCATCGGCCACTAAATTCACCCCCCCAGGCTGATACTGAATCTCACAGTCAAAATCCTTCAGCAACTTCATCCAACGACGTTGCCTCATATTCAAATCAGACTGGGTGAAGATATACTTCAAGCTCTTGTGGTCCGTGTACACCACAAATTGCTCACCATACAAATAATGACGCCAAATATTCAAGGCAAAGACAATCGTAGCCAAATCTAGGTCATGAACGGGGTATCTCGTCTCATGGGGTTTCAACTGTCGAGACGCATAGGCTATCACACGCCCGTTCTGCATCAACACGCATCCCAACCACTCAGAGAAGCATCAGAGCACACTACAAAACCTCCAGAACCCGAAGGCAAAGCCAACACAGGGGCAGTAGTCAACTTATCCTTGAGCAACTGGAAACTCGACTCACGTTCATCTGTCCAAACAAACTTCCTATCTTTTTGGGTCAACTGAGTCATCGGCCTGGCTATCGAAGAGAACTTATCAATAAAAGTCTAATAGCCAGCCAATCCCAAGAAACTACGGATCTCGGAAACATTCCTAGGTTGTTCCCAGTTAAGAACTGCTTCGACCTTACTCGGATCCATGGAAATCCCTTGCGCTGAAATGACATGACCCAAAAACACAACTCTATCCAACCAGAATTCACACTTGCTGAACTTCACGTAAATCTGTGAGTCTCTCAGTTTCTGCAACACCAACCTCAAGTGCTCTTTATGCTCTCTAGAGCTCCTCGAGTACACTAGAATGTCATCTATTAAGACAATCACAAAATGATCAATATACTCACTGAAGACGCGATTCATCAAGTCCATGAAGACAACAGGAGCATTCGTCAATCCAAACGGCATCACCAAAAACTCATAATGCTCGTATCTTGTCCTAAAATCCGTCTTCGCTACATCAGCGTCTCTAATCTCAAGTGCTCTTTATGCTCTCTAGAGCTCCTCGAGTACACTAGAATGTCATCTATTAAGACAATCACAAAATGATCAATATACTCACTGAAGACGCGATTCATCAAGTCCATGAAGACAACAGGAGCATTCGTCAATCCAAACGGCATCACCAAAAACTCATAATGCTCGTATCTTGTCCTAAAATCCGTCTTCGCTACATCAGCGTCTCTAATCCGCAACTGATGATAACCAGATCGCAGATCAATCTTAGAGTATACAGCAGATCCCTGCAGCTGATCGAACAAGTCATCAATCCTCGGCAACGGATACTTGTTCTTCACGGTCGCTTTATCCAACTGCCGAAAATCCACAAACATCCCCATAGATCCATATTTCTTCTTCACAAAAAGAATCGGAGCTCCCCAAGGCGACATACTTGGTCTTATGAAGCCTTTCTCCAAAAGATCACGCAATTTGCTCCTTAAGTTCTTTCAGCTCAGCTGGCGCCAATCGATACGGAGCTCTAGAAATCGAGGTTGTACCTGGCACCAATTCTATGCTGAAATCAATCTCTCGCTTCGGAGGGAATCCAGGAATCTCATCCGGAAACACATCAGGGAACTCACGAGCAATCGGCACATCACTCAACCCTACTCTCGATTCATGAGAGACATCCAAGGCATAGATCATAAACCCTGAATTCTCTAGCGACAACAAGCTGAACATCTCCATGGCTGACACCAGTGGAATCTTCGATCGTGAATCAGCGCCATAGAAATCCCACTTTTCTCCAGATGGAGGTCTAAACCTCACTACACCATGGAAACAGTCTACCGTTGCTCTATAAGCGGACAACACATCCATACCCAAGATGCAGTAAAAATCTTGAATCTCCAAGTTAATCAGGTTAGTCACCAACACGTTCTCATCAAATATAATCACACAATCCACAACCACTCCACGGGACATCAGCAACACACCAGCAGGAGTAGATACAGACACAACATCACACAGTGGGATAACACTCAACCCACACTCATGTACAAACAAATCAGATATGAAGGAGTGTGATGCTCCAGTGTCAAACAAAACTCGTGCAGGATAATCAAAGATATAACAAGTAACTGCAATAACTCCTTCAGGCGTATCAACAGCTTGCTCTCTCGTCAAGGCATTCACCTGAGCTTGCTGCGGTCCCGAAAACTGAGGTCTCGAAGGTCCTCCAAACCTAGATGGTTCATGGGGTTGGAATCCAGATCGTTGGGACTGAACATAAGGCGATCTCTGTGAATAACCACCAGCAGAACCTTGTTGCGACTGACTCACTGCCTGCCCACCCATCAAAGGACACACTCTAGAAAAATGTCCCGGTTGGCCACACTGATGGCAAAGACCTCGAACTCCATGACACTGCGAAGTCATATGGCGACCTCCGCACTGACCACATGACACACTACCTGATCCACTGCCACCAGAGCTAACGGAACCAGAGGAACTCGAATTCGATCGTCTCTTGAACTGCTTTCCTCGAGGCTTGAACCTCTGGCGGTTAGACTGCTGCGAACTCTGAGGAGGTTGAAACTGTTGCGTCACTTCAAGCATAGGTTGAAAAGTACGTCCAGCTGTCGGCTGAACCTGATTCTGTGCTTCTAACAGACTATCCTCAATATCAACCGCTCTATCCACAGCCTCAGCATACGTCACAGGGGAACCAGCTGACACCATGCGAAACAACTCAGGCCTCAACCCTCTCAAAAACTTGTTCCTCTTCGTTCTCTCCTGGTTCGCAACATGGGGAGCATACGACAGAAGGGAAGAAAACTGTCTGGCATACTTGGCCACCTTCATGTCCCCTTGCTTCAGATTGTCAAACTCTCGCTCGCGGTTGTTGTAGTAGGACTCAGGGGTATACTCCTGTCGGAACACTGCACAGAAGCTCTCCCAAGTAATCATAGCCCCACTCTCTCTCAAGATTCAGGAAGTACCCTTCCACCAGCCTTGAGCATTCTCCCTCAACCGCAAAACCGCTAGCTTCAATCTTCTCTCCTGAGAATACTCGACAGCATCAAACAACTCTTCCATATGCTCTAGCCAACCTTCAGCCATCAGGCCACCCTCGACGTCGGTGAACGTCGGGGGATTCATCCTCTGAAACCTAGCCAAGACAGCTCCATCTCGCCAATCTGTCTAGTCACATCATCTACCTCTGCTTGTGCGGTACGAAGACGCAAAGGTATATTCTGCTGCTCAACATCCTCATCACTGCCTGGGGCTCTAGACTCATCACCAGTCAGCCTAGAAATTCTACTCCTACCTCTCCTCGGCGGCATATACCAAAACTCAGAGGTAAGAAAAGAAACAAATAATCACAGAGGCAGATAGATCACAAAGTCAATCAAAATCAAAAGCCCAAAATCTGTGCCTAGACTCGAGTGTGATGAAAAACAAATCGAGCTTATCCCAGTTTAAGCTCTGATACCAAAATTTCAGGTCTGGTGCGCT
Source organism: Dorcoceras hygrometricum (assembly GCA_001598015.1). Lineage (NCBI taxonomy): Eukaryota > Viridiplantae > Streptophyta > Magnoliopsida > Lamiales > Gesneriaceae > Dorcoceras > Dorcoceras hygrometricum. Next base: position 34,620 of record KV004597.1, read on the forward strand.
AATACATAGATAAATACACAATTAAGCGGAAATGACAAAATCAGGGCTTAAAAATTTTTGAAATGTTGGGCCTGATCAAAACATCATCTTAAAATATTTCATAACCAAAATATGAGTTTAACTCAAAACTCAACAACTCAACGACAGGTAACAAATAGCAAGTAGTAAATCAACTATAGATCCCCTCAGTAAAATAAAGGCACAGGACATCCCCTGACTCAATATAAATACATAACACTGGGACTCAAATCAGAAAGGGGATCGACCAGCTGAAGCTCCACTCTGTCCAGCCTGGTTACCTGAAGAACCTGCCAAAGCCATTACAGACCAAGGCAGCCCAAAAACAGGGAAAAGTAAAGAGGTCAAACCTCAGTACGAAGAGCCATCTAAAAACAGCAAATCATGCAACATGCTATACTTCAAGTTATGAAATGCATGATGGCTATCAAAGGAATCGGTCATCAAGGCCAGCGACTCAGCTGGAAAAATCTCAAGTGAGCCTCTACACCACGCACAGCCAATCAGCCGGTGGAAATCATCAGTCCGTGATCTTCAGGCCCGTCAGCCATCATATCTTAGTGGTCTTCAGGCTCGACGAATCAGTCGGCCACCACCCCGATGATAGCATTTGACCCTTCAGGCACGACAACTCAGTCGGCCGATCAAGGTTCCAGACTACTCAACAAGGCTCTACTAGCTCTAACAAGCTAGAATGGGAAGAAATCACTTACCTAGAAGTTCAAATCTGAATGGGGAAAACCATCGACTGGAATTCGTGAAGTTACTCGAACCTGAAACTACTTCACTCCTCTTCCACAAGTCGATCTACAACTCCAAACTAGTACTAATCGGAAGAGCTAAGCAAGACGAACCCAGCGCCACCAATCTCGCTCCCAAAAATGGCGAAAATCGACGACAATCAAACGGGGAAGGGTTCGGATGAGTGCTAATTGAGGGTTTCTCTGGAAAGAAGATAGGAAATGTTGGGTTGAAAATGACTAAGTGTTGATCGACACTTACTGTGACGCCCCAATCCCCATGGGAGTCACGAGATCAAGGAAAATGGAAATAAAAGGAGAATAGAAGGGCAGAATAATAAATAGAACAAGCTGTATTGCCTTGCTCAAAAAAATCGAAATACAACCATTGGCGCCATAAAATAAAACCAGCCTTCATTACAAATTCAAGGTGCAAAAATGCGAAATCGCGATATCACAACTACTGAACTCTATCTGAATTCATCTTTGTTGTAACAGATCTCAATACAGATTTGACTAAGATCAAAGACAACAAAAGTAGCAAAATACTAAATGAACATCGCGAAAACGCAGGCCTTCGATAAACACTAACACGTCGCTGCTGGTTCAAACTCCACCTTGTTAGAGTAGATGCCCAACTAGCCAACTTGTGGCGTGTGGGTTTATAGACTCTTGTATGAAACAATCTTTATATATGATATTCGCATTTATCTATATGGCATTCTTTACTTTCATTGTGTTGTATGATGATTAACAATTGCGTTGAGTAAAGACCTAGAATGCACTATAGTGTATGTTAGATGTGATAGTGGGTATGACGGCTATCATGAAACACATCTAATAGTCACTGTGTATTCTGAACATGTTCTTAGTCGATTGGGCCGTCGAAATGAGGATAAGGCCGCCCGAGCTCGAGACTAGTATCTGCGATGCGAAGTACCATGTTTCATTGGTAGGGAACATTGTGATGTTCTGAGCATGCAGATAGATAGTGACCTGGTGATCTATCGAACTACCCTCGTTCGGACTTTTCAAATGGTTACCATTTGTCGAGTGGATAAGTCCGAGGTCTTGGTTGTACTGATTAGTCCTCACGACTCGAAACGTCATTGAGACTCTACATGATAGGCATCTCACTTTGACCCGTTTGCCGACTCATTTGGGGTCATTAGGCGGCGGATTGGGTGAGACCCCGATGCATGTAGGAGTCGATGCATCGTTGTCGAGGATTCACCGCTCGCAGACATGCGTGGATATCCTATGCTATCTGAGGGGTTAATAGTGTATAAATATCTGGCCAGAGTACAAGAAGTGTTTTAGGTAAATGTGTTTACCTAGTTACACTCGCGATGTCACTAGATCTCCAAGATGTATGCATAGCTATCGGATCTATAGCGACTCGATTTACCAATGGTCGTTGATCTGATCGGGATATATGGATTGAAAGGACCGTACTGTACGCTAACCATGACCAACTGGTTCTTTCAGGCACTATCAGTGATACCAAGGGGATCATGGGGCGATGTTGCTAGATGCTCTTACCATGATCCGTTGGGTAAGTCCGGAATTGTGATTCCGGAGCCACAATGGTGTGGGCCCACGGCTAGCTGTATCCCTGAACCATTGAGGGTCACACAAGTACTGGACTCAAGATTCCCGCATGGATACTGAGCTCAATGTGTTGAGCATAGGAAGAGGATTTTGGGGAGTGCGACTTCCTAAAAGTCAACAGGGGTCAAATCTTGATTTCCCGCTGTTGAGGGGCAAAACGGTCATTTTGCACTGGGGTTCTGAAAAATGGTTTTTCAGACCATAGTGTTCAGTTTTGGAAACTGAGTCGATCGGTCCGATCTGATCGGCGATCGGAGTTACGTGAAGTCACGGTGATGGGGATGAACTGAATGTTCATCCGTTGGACCCGGGCCCGTTGGGCCGGTCCAAATCCATCATTAAGTCTACTTAATGTAGACTTAAGCTTCATAATAACACACAACACTCTAAACAAACCCTAACCCTAGCTCCAAGTGGCCGCCCCCCTCTCCTCTCTCAAAAGCCGCCGCCGCCGCCGCCGCCTCTCTCGCCGGAATTTGTTCCGGCCAACTTGACGAGGAGAATCCGTCCGCGCCGATCTCGTCAGGCCTTCTAGTGCAGGCTGACGAAGCAGTCTCGCTTCCGGTCATGGACCTGATTGACGTAATCTACCGCCGCCTACCGTGAAGTGCCGGTTTCCTCGCGAAACTGGTCGGAGCCAGGCACGAGTTGCCAGAAAGGTAACCCCAAGAAACACCCTATGAATGGTCATAGCATGTTTGATTTTGAATTGTATTGATCGTCTCCCGGCCCATTTTTTGTTCTTCCGCTACCTCGGTGGGAGGCGTGATCCGGATCCGCCGTGGTTCCCCAACACACCTCCCATCTGCTCCAGCGCCGACTCACCTGCACCAAGAATGCTAGTGAGCCTAGGGGCTCAGCAAGCAAAACTGAGAGTAACAAGCACAATATGCAGGTGTAAAACATAAGACATCACAGTTTTTTTTTTAAAGAAGTCATAGGACATCGTTCATCATAACTTTTGTTCTGGAAATAAATTCAAATTCCAGCGTTATCATTTTTGTTAAACTTATGGCTCAGAAGCTCTAATTAGGTCCCATTGCACTCGATCGAATGACTACTGATATCAGTTTCAATGTGGTGAAATCTCACCCAATAAAACTTTCTTACTTTAAACACATATTGGACGAACTTAAATCTTAGCAGTCGGGTTCACTCATTTTTAAAACTCATACTTCCTTCAAAAATCGTTTTACTGAGCATCCATCAGAGACATAGGGAATCAGCAGTTGGAATAAATTCAGTTGTTGGCAAGAAATCCAGCTGATGTGAACAGTAGATCAGTCGATGGGTATATATCGGTGGTCAACACAATTAATTTGGTCAATGGAGTAACAGTAGATCAACCAGTCGTTGGTTCAAGAACAACCAGTCGTTGGGTAAAGGCGATCAGCAGGTGAAAGAAAACCAGACGATGGATATAAATCAGCAGTGAAGTACTTAAGGGAAAGAAATCAGTCGCAAGCAACCGTGACCAGTCTCAAGCAAAACCAGTCGCAACATAACAACCAGTCGCAACATAGCAACCAGTCGCAACATAACAACCAGTCGTAACGTCGCAACCAGTCGCAACATAGCAACCAGTCGATGGTTATGAAATACGATATGAACAGTAAACCAGCTGATGGTTATGAAATACGATGTGAACAGTAAACCAGCTGATGGTTTTGAAATACGATGACGTCACGAACAACATCCACAATATCAGAATTCACCTATCAAACCAGACTTAGTTCTGGTTCTACTAGCATTTCCAACTTCGTGAAGTCAAATTCGAACGCTGTCATTCACCAGAGTAAAGAAGAACATCCTAATCTTTATGAGTTGGAAATCTGAAATGCTCAGCGTTTTTAAAAAAATCAACATCATCAACTTCGTAAAATACATTTGAGTTCCAACATAATCCACTGCGAACCCGAACATTAAACATACATTATAATATCAGCAGAACATGAGCAAAGGCTGATATTAAACATAGCTTAGGCAAGAATCACGAAATGAAGCGTAAACAGTACATAAGCTTTCATGGCGTAGCAAGAATCTAATTTACTTGCCTCAATAAGAAGGAATCACGAAATACAGCAGATCACGAACAGGAAGTTTTTCCAAGCGCAACGATGAGCTTCCTATTTTATTTGAGGCAAAGATGGATATTTTCTTGCAAAAGATTTAACTTATAGTCCATGTACCATAGGCATGGGAGTCTGATTTGTAACAGGGGAAAACACTCAAGTAGGCATGGTAAACCAGGCGTACTTCAGAAAATTTTACTTAAAATTCCCTGTCAATGTTTTGATTTGCAAATGTACTACACAAAAATCTGAAATTTAACCATTCTCCCATCCCAAAACCATTTTATTCGATAGGCATGGGAGTCTGATTTGTAACAGGGGAAAACACTCAAGTAGGCATGGTAAACCAGGCGTACTTCAGAAAATTTTACTTAAAATTCCATGTCAATGTTTTGATTTGCAAATGTACTACACAAAAATCTGAAATTTAACCATTCTCCCATCCCAAAC